>JAFMSR010000001.1:19715454-19739599 GCA_022818135.1 Saxidomus purpurata | reverse complement strand
ATGCAAACATTATAACACGTTGCAAAGATGTGATATTCATATGGCATTGTCGTATCATCCTATCTTGTCTTCGCATAATCTGATTGTGTCCTCACATTTGCATAGTGCTTTCATCTCTTCTCATTGTAATTTTACGCCCCAGAAGGGTGGCATATTCAAATCACAGCGTCCGTCTGTCCGTCTGTGCATCCACCCTTACATTTTTTCATGTCTGGGCTGTAACTTTGTCATGCATTGAAAGCTATTGAAATAACTTGGCACAAATGTTTAGCACATCATGACGGTGTGTCGTGTGCAAGACCCCCGTCCCTACCTCAAAGGTCAAGGTCACACTTAGTGTTTAAAAGAAATGGAATACTGATTGCATGGTACCTCTGTCATGCATGGAAAGATTTTAAAATGACATGTCACAATTATCCAGCACATGGAGAGGACACAGACTGTGAGACACCTTTTTCCGGGGCATTTGTCACTTGTGAGGAACAGCTCTTGTTGAGCTCTTGTTGAGTGTTCACACCATCTTATCATATTTTCTGCCTTGGAAGTCAACAGGTCGAGGTGGCAGAACAATGATGGCCCTAACATAGCACCATAACTATAATTGGACATTCCTGGCTGACTCTTCATTTATGTATGTGATATGATTTCATAGAATGCCATTTATCATTTTAAAAATTATTTCTTGTTTTTATTTTAGACCGTTTAAGCTTTGAAATAAAATCAACACCGAAGGAACTGTCAAGATATTATTATAAGAAAATGGGAGTGCTACGGGTAAGTAATGGTTAACAGCTATTGAAGAATGAAAAAAAAGTAGCCCAAAGTCCTGTTTTTAAAGAGGTACACCTTAAAACTCTATGTAAATTTTAAATAACATAAAAAAGTAAGTAATAAGTTAATTGAAATAATTGTCGAAAAAACTCAAAGTTTCAGCAACTTCCATCCACAAACAAGAGTACATAACTCTGAAAAGTTTTGTCAGAAGTATGTCCCTTTTTTGACTTAGAAAACACATTAAATAGGGGTAAAATTCATTATTAACATAACCCTTTGAGATTTTGCTTTGAAAGTTGGAATACTTCTTTGCATCATTACCCCCATCTATAGGCAAGAGAAGGTAATTTTGTCAAGGATTTATTTTTTAATTAAGACCCTTTATCAACTTATAATCTTGCTTAAGTTTTTCGTACCAGTCAGATTTTTGACTGTATTGTTTGAGATATTACTTTGAAAGTTGGAAAACTTGTTTACCATCATGATCCCCAAACATAGGCAGGAGAAGGTAAGTCTTTCAATGATTATATTTGAATTATGGCCCTTTTCAACTTAGAAACTCTGTTAAAATTTTCATTCTTGTCCACTTGACTTAATCATTTGAGATATATCTTTGAAAGTTGGAGTACTTATGCACCATCATTTCCTATCTGTAAGCAAGAGAAGCTAACTATATGTTTATATATAGATATAATATGAATGAAGTTTGAAAAATGATGACACATTTTCTTTTTTCTTTTCAGAGTTGTGTTTTTGTTGCTGTCTGCTTTCTCCAAGTAATACCAAGCTGTAATAAAAATATTCCGATCACAGGGTAATTAATAAGCCAAATTTGTTATCCATCCATTCCGTCAGTAATTTATACACTGGTTCTACTATTAAGGAATTAGATTGTGGTACCTGAAGTAACAAAACTTTTAGGTGTAGTACAATTATGGTCAGCCTTACTTATGGTCCTATTGGCAGACACACTACAAAACTTTTTTATCCCCCAGGAGAGATGAAGGGGTGTAGTTTTGGTTTTGTTTGTCATTCTGTCAGTTTTTAGCTCTACTGGACGAAGTCCAGCGGAGCTTATGCCATGGTGGTTTGTCCGTCGTCCGTCTGTCATTCCGTACATGCCCAGTAGACATTAGTGGGTTAGGGTTTGAGCACATCTTAGCATTATGAAGTTGTTTCAGTTCATTTCTTCATTAAGGGGTTAAAAATGGTAATGTATTGTTGGGTTAAAAAAGATCAAAGAAAGATCAAAGGAATAACATCACAAAGTCCGTCTGGTGAGTACTTCTGTCCGTAAACTTTTCCTTGATAAATCTCTGCAGGTCATAATATTTATGACTTTGATGATACTTGCTGATAAGGATCCCTAACTTGTAAATGTTCCCTATTGTGTTTGGGTATCAGTGAGTCTAAAGTCAAGGTCACAGTGACCTCCGGTAGCAATTCCTTGATAACACTCTGCAGGTCACAATTTTCATTCAACTTTCATCAAACTTGCTCAGAAGGTTTCCTGCAATATGTAAATGATCCCTTTTGTTTTCGGGGTCAGTGTGTCAAAGATCAAGGTCACAATGACCTCCGTTAGATTTTTCTTGATAATGCTCTTAAGGTCACAGTTTTCTTTCAATTTTCATCAAACTTGCTCAGAAGGTTCCCTGTAACTTGTAGATGTTCCCTGTAGATTTTGGGGTCAGTGGGTAAAAGGTTAAGGTCACAGTGACCTCCGTTAGATTTTCCTTGATAAAGCTCGACAGGTCACAGTTTTCATTTAACTTTCATCAAACTTGCTCAGAAGGTTCCCTGCAACATGTAGATCAGGCGTGGGGTAATTGAATAATGTAATTGTAATTGACTGTAATTAATTACAACGTTTGCTGTAATTGAATGTAAATTGTAATTGAAGTGTTTTTCGATTACATGTAATTGTAATTTAATAAATAACACCATCAAAACACATGTAATTTCAATTACATTTCAATTACTTTTCAATTACGGTCAAATTTTGAATATAAATACCAGTAAAATAAAATACACAAGTAAAAATAATGCACTCTGCTGAAAACGTTTTTGAAATTGTACACAAAGAAAGAAAGAAATAAGTTAATTAACAACAAAGATAAATTAAATGAATATACATTTATCCTTAGTGAAGAAAACTGATAGAATATTCAAGATATCAATAACCCCATTTCATAATTGTTTTGCAATTATAGTGTTGTTTTGTTGTCAACATGCCAAAGAGTGTCAGGTGGATTTACTGATTAATCCATGCCCTCTGGTCAGACTTATAACTGACCATGAAAATAGAGGTGACAATTAACTACTATCAAAATCCTGTGAAAAATAAATTAGTGCTTGGTGAGTATTTAACAGCTGTGTGGTTCAGAAAATCTTAAATTAAAGCTTCACTGTTGGGCTAAGTAGTTAGTAGGTAGAAGATAAGGATATGTCATTTACAAATATTCTGAAACGTTTTGAAGTTCCCGGTTTTTGGAAACTTTATTAATCAATCTACCGATACTACACACTGTTCATAACTGAACATCATGACTGTAGGTGGTGAAGGCAACTTGCATAGATCAAGGGTACATAACACTCGACATTTAAATAAAAGAGTTAAACAATAAGCAAATTGTATGTTGACACAAGTTTGTGCAGCATACTAAGTTCAAGTCTTAAAATTTAGATTTAAAATCCTCAACTGTTGCCAAAGGATATTGTACTGTTAGACAGTGAACTCCATAGGGGTATGGTCCTTGAATAAAGGAATATTTAAGGGCATCAGTACATTTGTATGTCTCTTATACTAATGTCTCTTATACTGTTAAGGGTTGGAAGAGTATGACCTTGTAGTTTTAGGGGCATGGACAGGAGATAGCTACTTGTTTTTATCAATATAGACCAAACCATGGTGAACTTTGTAAACTAAACTACATTGTATTGAATTCTCTGTGATGTTGCAGGGTTGGCTGAGAAAGGTCCTCCAACATTTTCCCTAATATGACCCTTGTACCTTCAGTACTTGTTGTTTAGCCGCAGTCCTCTGCATCATTTTTAATCTGTTCTATTCAGCTTGGCAGTATGAACTCCAAACCTGGGAAACATACTCTAACTGGGGTCTGGCGAGTGTTTTATAATAAGGCTTTTTTGGCTTCTTAAACTTAAAAGACAAGTGTGTGATATTTGTTAAAAATAAAACTGTCATTTCATATATTAATTTCAATTTCAAAATAGATTTAAAAACAAAGTAATTTGTAATTTAATTAATTACATTTATGATGTAATTGTAATTTAATTAATTACATTTAAAACATGTGTAATGGTAATTGTAGTTTAATTGAAGACTTTCTTAATGTAATTGTAATTTAATTAATAACATTTCAATGTAATTGACCCCATGCCTGATGTAGGTGATCGCTATTGTTTTTGGGGTCAGTGGGTCAAAGGTCTAGGTCACAGTGACTTCAGTTAGATTTTGCTTGATAATGCTCTTAAGGTCACAGTTTTCTTTCAACTTTCATCAAACTTGCTCAGAAGGTTTCCAGTAACATGTAGATGATCCCTATTGATTTTTGGTTTAGTGGGTTACAGGTCAAGGTCACAGTGACTGAAACTTCGAAGATATTTTCCGCTGATATCTATTTGACCCACAGTCTTCAATATCTTGAGATCTACATCAACCACAGTCTTCAAACCTCATAGGATGATTGGTCTTACTGAGTAGATGATCCCTACAGTTAAAGTGAATACTTACTTTTTAGCTCACCTGGCACAGAGTGCCAGGGTGAGCTATTAGGATCCCTCACCATCCGGGGTCCATCAATGTTGTCTGTACATACGTCCACCATTTCCTTAAAACAACATCTCCTCTGAAACCACTGGGCCAATATTTGTGAAACTTTGCAGGGATGTTCCTTGTATGAAGCTCTATCAAAGTTGTTCAAAGAATTACAATCCATGCAGAACTCTGGTTGGTATGGCAACAAATAGGAAAAACTTAAAAAATCTTCATCTCTGAAACCACAAGGCCTAGAGCTTAGATATTTAGCATGTTGTATTGTCTAGTAGACCTGTACCAAGATTATTTAAATCATGACCCCCAGGTCAATATTAACCCTTCCCGGAGAGGGGTGGAGTCACTTGATTTCACATAGGCTTACATAGGGAAACTTTAAAAAAGCCACAAGGCCCACAGGCAGAGCTTACATATTTGGAATGTTACTAAGCATTGTGTAGTGGACCTCTATGAATTGTGTGAAAATCTTGACATCTTGTATTATAGCCAATGGTAATCAGGTGAGCGATATAGGGCCATCTTAGCTCGCTTGTTCTTATCAAGTATGCTACTAGAAATATTGACCTTTATTCACTAGCCGAGAAAGTATAAATACTCTACACTAATAATGAACATTAATTTGATTGTAACAACATAATGTTGATAGATATGAATTATTTACATACTTAAATTATTAACCCATTCAAGAAAGACTGTGTAAGAGTATTTTATTGTCTATTCTCATTCAGTATTATACAATTAGAAGGTGCCTTACAGTGTGAATGTTTCATTTAAAAAAATGTTATTCATTCTACTTGTCATTTCATTGGCGGTTGAAGAGTTCCAAGTTTCCAGTCAAAAGTGAGCTTAATACGGCTGTGCCGAAAAACAATCTCTACAAATGGTAATGTCAGAAGTGAACTTACTCACTTTTCAGTGCATTAATCTTTTGTCAAATGTAGATTCTTTGAAATATGTAACAAACATATAGACCAGACTAATCTTCACTTTCATTGTCAATTCTCTATTTGATCGATTGCATGAATTAATTTCTGTTTTTTCTCTGCAGGATCACAGATGAGGATCAAACGGAAAAAGGTGTGTAAACTGGGTTATATATGTCATGCTTTTATGATTTCAAGGTCAACTTTGAAACTGGTTCTTATGGAAGAAAAGATCCTGGGTCATTATGTTAAATAAAGAAAGGGTCGCGATAGCCCTATATTATACTACTGTTGCTCTAAATTGCAAGGTAAAGTAGCAAAATAGCAACGTATTATGTAGCAAAGTATTACCTGCTTTTAGTAAAGTGTCATGTTTTTTCTACACATGACCCAGTTTCGATTGTACTACAACTTGATGTAGTGTCGCAGGTTTTCACTTGACACACCCATTTTCTATATATGTTTATTACCTTCAGTTTCATGAGAATCAAATGAGAAATGTGACATGCACAGTGGAAAGTATAGCTAAAATTTGTAAATTTTGTAGGTTTTCATCTTACATGGCCCTATATTTGATATGATTAAGTCAGTAGTCAACATACATGCCACAAATACTGGGAGAACGCTATGTATGATAGTCAAACTTAGCTGAGATGTTACTGTCATTAACATTCTGTCTTTAACCACAGATGCATGGGGTATGGACTTGCCACCCAATCTAATACTGGTCCCATGTTGTATCATACATATATAAATACAAGATTTGAAACAACTGAAAACTCGAATGGCATATTTAAGGCAAAAGTGCAAGCCCGGTTTTTCAGTGCAAAACAATTTTCTTAATCAAATCCCACTCCAAACTGCATTGAATACTGTTTGATGCACAAAATTTCGAGAAAAAACACTTCTGTTACTTCTACACAAACCACATCTACTATATACATGACATTTTAAAAATAGGTTTCCCGCATCGCAGTATATCACATAGTATGTGCAAGGTACCATTGAGTTTACAGTTGCGGATTTTGATACTTCAATAATTGTTAGCGTTTTCAGCTGTAAAATAATAACGGAAAAATTACATTATGTGTCTGTGTATGTTTTATTTACAAAAATGTCTTAACTATATAATTATGTATAAGCTAATAATCAACCCTCAACGACGCATAATTGACTGTGCCGACCAACTTATAAACAACTGGTACCTTTTTTACACGATCGTATAACAGCGTAGCCAGGTGCCTATAGTTTATTATTTTTATGCCCCCGAAACGAAGTTTAGGGGGGTACATAGGAGTCGACCGGTGGTTGGTCGGGCGGGCGGTCCGTTGCATTATCCTTGTCCGGAGCATAACTTGAAAACTACTTGTTGTAATTCAATACAACCTCATACAATGGTCAAGCACATTGAGAGGAAGTGCAGTGCACAAGAACCATAACTCTATCTTGAGTAATTACAGAGTTATTGCCCTTTGTTTCTTTTCCTTGTCCGGAGCATAACTTGGAAACTACTGGTTAGAATTCAATACAACTTCATACAATGGTCAAGCACATTGAAAGGAAGTGCAGTGCACAGGAACCATAACTCCATCTTGACTCATTACAGAGTTATTGCCCTTTATTTCTTTTCCTTGTCTGGAGCATAACTTGAAAACTACTGGTTGGAATTCAATACAATTTCATACAATGGTCAAGCACAATGAGAGGAAGTGCAATGGACAAGAACCATAACTCTATCTTGAGTAATTACAGAGTTATTGCCCTTTGTTTCTTTTCCTTGTCCGGAGCATAACTTAAAAACTACTGGTTGGAATTCAATACAACTTCATACAATGGTCAAGCACAATGAAAGGAAGTGCAGTGCACAGGAACCATAACTCCATCTTGACTCATTACAGAGTTATTGCCCTTTTTTAGCTTGACTATGCAGAGAATATGGAGAGCTATTACAGTCACTTGTGTGTTGGCGTCGGCTTCGGCGTTGCTTCTTTGGTTAAAATTTTGCCTGCTAAGTACTATCATGCACATATCTCAGTAACCACTTATGATATTGACTTGAAACTTTGTCCATGTCTGTAAGGGTGTCATACAATCAAGTCAGATAACTCTTGAATAAATTTAGTACAAATCATGGCCCTTGTTTGACTTTGAAAATTTGGTTAAAGTTTTGCCTGCTAGGTACTATCATGCACATATTTCAGTAACCACTTATGATATTGACCTAAAACTTTGTTAATGTCTCTAGTGGTGTCACACAGTCAAGTCAGGTAACTCTTGTATAAATTTAGTACAAATTATGGCCCTTGTTTGACTTTGAAAATTTAGTTAGAGTTTTGCCTGCAAGGTACTATCATGCACATATCTCAGTAACAACTTATGACATTGACTTGAAACTTTGTAAATGTCTTTAGGGGTGTCACACAGTCAAGTCAGATAACTCTTGTATAAATTTAGTGCAAATTATGGCCCTTGTTTGACTTTAAAAATTTTGTTAAAGTTTTGCCTGCTAGGTACTATCATGAACATATCTCAGTCACCACTTAAGATATTGACTTGAACTTTGTTAATGTCTTAAAGGGTGTCACACAGTCAAGTCAGATAACTCGTGTTTAAATTTAGTACAAATTACGGCCCTTGTTTGACTTTGAAAATTTTGTTAAAGTTTTGCCTGCTAGGTACTATCATGTACATATCTCAGTAACCACTTATGATATTGACTTGAAACTTTGTTAATGTCTTAAGGGGTGTCACACAGTCAAGACAGATAACTCTTGTTTAAATTTAGTGCAAATTGTTTGACTTTGAAAATTTGGGTAAAGTTTTGCATGCAAGGTACTATTATGCACATCTGGTAGTTCTATCAAACTTAGCAATAGTGTTCAGGGGTACACTTTGTATCAAACAATTACTTTACCAAAAAATAAATATTAGTGATAGATTTTGACTTTTTTTATGATTCAACTTTCTTAGTTTATACTTAATAGTTAGCAGAATTTTGTTTTGCTATTATACTGATAAAAGTGTGTTTTATTAGCAAACACCCACAATAGTCAAGCTTGCTGTCTTATGAACAGCTCTTGTTTCTTTTCCTTGTCGGGAGCATAACTTAGAAACTACTGGTTGGAATTCAATACAACTTCATACAATGGTCTAGTACATTGAGAGGAAGTGCAGTGCACAGGAACCATAACTCTATCTTGAGTAATTACAGAGTTATTGCCCTTTATTTCTTTTCCTTGTCCAGAGCATAACTTAGAAACAACTGGTTGGAATTCAATACAACTTCATACAATGGTCTAGTACATTTGCACAGGAACCATAACTTTACCTTGACGCATTACAGAGTTATTGCACGTTGTTACTTTTCCTTGTCTGGAGCATTACTTGAAAACCACTGGTTGGAATTCAATAAAACTTAATACAATGGTCAAGCACATTGAGAGGAAGTGCAGTGTTTAAGAACCATAACTGTATCTTGACAAACTACTGAGTCATTGCCAAGGACAAAATCTCTATTTTAGTTTTTTTCTGCAAGGTATTCTGTTACTACAAACTTCCTAAGTTTATAAAGCAGTCTTTCGAGGATATTAATCACAGTTAGTGATAGGTGTAGTTAAAAATGACATAAACACTATCTCTGAGATGTGATAGAAGGAATAGAGTTGTTTCAAGTCTTGTTTTTATATATGTTCCATACAACATTGGTCAAGTATTAGATTGGGTGGCGAGTCCATACCCCAAGCATCTGTGTCTTTAACTGACTGCAACTAGTTCAGAAATGAATGTGCTCGAGTGTGAACATAGTTCTGTATGCCATGGGCTCATATACCAGGGATTATAAGACTCATTTGCCTGCTTCATTTATCACCGAGTTATGCCAGTAACGAGTAACACCACCTATACTTTTATGTCCAAATAGCTAGGAATACTATTTACCTGCTTGGCCTTCTTGTGTTTATAATTTTGTTTTCTGTTAATGTCAGCAAAGCTTAAATATTATCTAAGAGTATTTAAGTAGCATGGCCCAGTCTCTAATCTGATTAACCTACCACAATGGGTGAAGGTCACACACTTACATGTTTAATGGTCATGAGACTGTATTTCCCAAATATGTGAAGACATTTCATGAACCTTAGAAAAGATCAAATATTTATCTCATGCAGACAGTATGATGAACTTAAATTCCAACTGCACTTGCTTAAGGTCAAGCTCATATTTACGGGTCAAGAGTCATACAACTATGTCTGTCAAACACTTTGAAGGATTTTCATGATACAGAGATCAATATTGTTGTCCATATCATATACTGTATTTCCCGGCCTATAAGGCGATCCGCTAATAAGATGACCCCCCTACTTTGCCATGGAAATTGTGTGGTTTTTTAATAGACTCATTTATAAGACGAGGCAATTTTTTAGCTCACCTGAGCTGGCTCAGGGTGAGCTATTAGGATCGATGATTGTCCGTCGTCCGTCGGACGTCGTCCGTCCACATTTAGTTCGTTAACACTCTAGTGGTCACATTTTTGCCTCAATTGTCACGAAACTTGGTCAGGATGTTTGTCCCAGTCATTACTCGGACGAGTTCGAATATGGGTCATCTCGGATGAAAAACTAGGTCACATGACCCAAAAATAGAAAAATCTTGTTAACACTCTAGAGGCTACTGTTTCAGTCCAAATATCCTGGCAATTTGTCAGAAAGGTTGTTTGGTTGATTTCTAGCTCAAGTTTTAATATGGGTCACCTGGGGTCAAAAACTAGGTCACACAGCCCAAATATGGAAAAACCTTGTTAACACTCTAGAGGTAACATTTTCAGCCCAAATATCCTGGAAATTTGTCAGAAAGGTTGTTTCTATGATTTCTAGCTCAAGTTTGAATATGGGTCATCTGAGGTCAAAAACTAGGTCACACAGCCCAAATATGGAAAAACCTTGTTAACACTCTAGATGTTACATTTTCAGCCCAGATATCCTTGATATTTGTCAGAAAGGTTGTTTTGATGATTTCTAGCTCAAGTTCGAATATGGGTCATCTGGGGTCAAAAACTAGGTCACAGAGCCCAAATGTGGAAAAACCTTGTTAACACTCTAGAGGTACCATTTTCAGCCCAAATATTCTGAAAATTTGTCAGAAAGGTTGTTTCAATGATTTCTAGCTCAAGTTCGAATATGGGTCATCTGGGGTCAAAAACTAGGTCACAGAGCCCAAATGTGGAAAAACCTTGTTAACACTCTAGAGGTACCATTTTCAGCCCAAATATCCTGGAAATTTGTCAGAAAGGTTGTTTCGATGATTTCTAGCTCAAGTTTCAATATGGGTCATCTGGGGTCAAAAACTAGGTCACAGAGCCCAAATATGGAAAAGCCTTGTTAATACTCTAGAGGTTACATTTTCAGCCCAAATATCCTGGAAATTTGTCAGAAAGGTTGTTTCTATGATTTCTAGCTCAAGTTCGAATATGGGTCATCTTGGGCCACAAACTAGGTCACAGAGCCCAAATATGGAAAAACCTTGTTAACACTGTAGAGGTAACATTTTCAGCCCAAATATCCTGGAAATATGTCAGAAAGGTTGTTTCGATGATTTCTAGCAACTTTGTTAAAAGCAGTTGTACTCGGGTGAGCGATAAAGGGCCATCATGGCCCTCTTGTTTAATGAAACCCAGTTACTTTATTTTCTTCAAGTTCGTATGATTTCTAAGCTAATAAGTTAATTTTTTAATCGCCGATTTTTTTGAGTATTATAAACCAATCTGTGTATTGTCAATTCGGATATTGATTTTTTGTGACACTTTGAAAAGATAATTGCGTGAAATATGTGCCATTGGCTGATTAATCAATTATGAAAACATATGACAGCTTGTATATAATTATTAAGAGTGCCGAGGATCCCCCAAAGTAGCGACAATTACGTTGTAGTTTAAAGACAAAGGATCGAGATGGTAATAAAGTCGATTAAAAATTATTTTTTCATTCCCATTGTTGCAATTTCTTCGGAGTTATCACAAAATGTTTGCAAAAAATAAGCAAACTTTCGTATTTATAATAAAAAGTTGACAAAAGAACCGTGGCGACGAATTTTACAGAAAAAACTTTCGGCCTTTTGTCTAAGCCTCTTGCTCCTTTTTGGGTCGATTGTTAAAATCGAACCAAAGTTAACAGAGTATATCGGCCCCTTACGGCCGAACGCACAACATACAAACAAGTAGTTCCATATAAACAGTTGTTAGGCATTATAGCGATTTCTGTTTTCAAAATTATATAGTAATAAATCTAAATAATTTAAAAACATTTCAGAATAGAATAATATTATTTCGTTGTTATTCTTTAAATGTGTAATTAATCATAAATACTATTAATGCGCGAACGAACGACTTGGACATACAAATTTATAACAACTCGTTTTTTACCTATAACGCTGTAGTCGGCGGACATAGAGCAGTTGGTAGAGATGCTGGAAATTGAAATGCGCTGACTTACTGCGGCGGACGCGAGTTCGAAACCCATCTAATACTTTTTTTTTTTTACATTTTTGTTCTGTTTTACTTATAATTTTAAGACTTTAAGCCATTTTCAATGTTTTACAGCAAATAATCATAGAAAACTTCATTCATGTCAAACTTATAAGGATAATGTTAATAAGACATACTGTATACATATTATTCGATAACAGTAAAGTTCAGTCAGTAGTCGTGTCAGGTTTTGCTTGTACAACCAGAATTGGTTTCCTTGGGTCCTTTTCGGGCCATGCCTCAATATCAATAATCACCAATTTCTAGAATATTTACATGTCAGTTTTGTTTGTGGGCCCGCTGTGATACTTTGTATCACTGTTTTTCTTGTTCAGTTATTAATTTACTCTGTGTCTTCTTTGATCTTGCTCATTGTTCAGTTTTTGCCTACAGTTTAGGATAGGAATTTATTTTGTATTATTGACACAATACACTCAACCCTATGGGCAAATCCCATAACTTTTGAATGACTATAAAGTTGTGCAAACTTTGAATTTTCAGTTCAGGTTTGTGAAATTCCACTTCTCAGTTACCATTCACAGCTATGATACTTTATAGGGTAGTTGAACATACATGTAGTCACTGAATGCAAAAGGTAAGCACATGGGTTCCTATCAAAAGTAAAGTTTACACATATGGTTAAAGGTCAAACTCTGTGGACATTTGTGTCTCCAGTTTGTTGATAACTTTACTCATGCATGGGTTGCCCTGATATTTACACATGTATGTGTACAGTCTGTGTTGTTCAGAGACAATCGACCCTCCAGCACTTTCAGTCCTTTGATTTCTTTTAACAATGACGTAATTGTTGCTAATTTGGGATATCCTGGGCACTCTTACTAATTATACACAAGCTGCCAGATGTTTTCATAAATTGATTAATCAGCCGATGACACACATTTACCGGATGCAATTATCGTCTCAAAGTGTCACCAAAAATCAATATCCGAATTAACAATACACAGACTAGACTGATTATCGGGTTTCTTTACAATAAACGCTGTGTAAACGCTTGATTCGGATATCAATTTAAGGCCGCTTATATCATATCGGAAAAAAACCCAAATATGACGGAAAAAGTCTGCACCACTTATTTTCGCCAAGTTTGCTTTCAGATTCTTTAAATAATTGCAAATGGCGACATTTGCGATCGACAGCGGAGGTGAGTTAACACAATAACGTAATTCGCCAATGTACGGTACCGGTAATTGTTCGACTGTCGTCTGCACATAGACACTCACGGGACGACATTCGATATTGCCGATTTCATCACAAATGTATCTAGGATTGATTTTTATTTTTGGTTGATTCTCGTGGCCTCGCTTATAAGACGAGGACCCCACTTTGAGGCAAAAATCGGGACTTTATTTCCTCGTCTTATAAGCGGGGAAATACGGTACCCATGTTCCAATTGTGCCACTGGTTAAAGTCACAATTTGGTATCAAAGGTCATGAGACTGATATGGCTGCCTTGCTTTCAAACTTTGTACACATGTACTTTATCTTTACCTTTTAGAGTCTTAATGTGCATAACTTTGATGTTGCTGAATAACAGTTTATGCCACCAGCATCTACAGTAAAAGTCAGCATTCAATGAGTCAAGGTGCATTGGTGGCAGTATGATAGTTCTAGTAACAGGTCTCCTTTCTTAGACCAGAGTTTAGATATTTCTTGGTTAACGGGAAATTTTTCTAAAAAATTAAGTAGGAAGGATGGAATAAAAATAAAAGTGTGCAATATGTCAGGTGGACAAAATAATAAAAGAAAAGCACTTTTTTTGTTTTTAGCTCACCTGGCTACGCCAGGGTGAGCTTTTCTAATTGATGATTGTCCGTCATCCGTCGTCCGTCAACATTTTGATTCAAATGACATCTCCTCTGAAACCACTAGGCCAATGTTGATAAAACTATGCAGGAATGTTCCTTGCATGAAGCTCTACCAAAATTGTTCAAAGAATTCCATTCCATGCAGAACTCTGGTTGCTATGGCAGCAAATAGGAAAAACTTTAAAAATCTTCTCTGAAACCACAAGGCCTAGAGCTGAGATATTTGGCATGTAGCATTGTCTAGTGGACCTCTACCAAGATTGTTCAAATTATGACCCCCGGGTCAAAATTGACCCCGCTCGGGTGGTCACTTAGTTTTGCATAGGCTTTATATAGGAAAAACTTTAAAAATCTTCTTCTCTGAAACCACAAGGCCTAGAGCTTAGATATTTGGCATGTAGCATTGTCTAGTGGACCTCTACCAAGATTGTACAAATTATGACCCCCGGATCAAAATTCATCCAGCACGGGGGATCACTTAGTTTTGCATAGGCTTATATAGGAAAAACTTTAAAATCTTCTTCTCTGAAACCACAAGGTCTAGAGCTTGGACCTTTACCAAGATGTTCAAATTATGACCCCAGGGTCAAAATTGACCCCACGGGGGTGGTCACTTAGTTTTACATAGGCTTATAGAGGAAAAACTTTAAAAATCTTCTTCTGAAACCACAAGGCCTAGAGCTTAGATATTTAGCATGTAGTATTGTCTAGTGGACCTCTACCAAGATTGTTCAAATTATGACCCCAGGGTCAAAATTGACCCCGTGGGGGTGGTCACTTAGTTTTACATAGGCTTATATAGGAAAAACTTTAAAAATCTTCTTCTCTGAAACCACAAGGCCTAGAACTTAGATATTTGGCATGTAGCATTGGCTAGTGGACTTCTACCAAGATTGTTCAAATTATGACCCCTGGGTCAAAATTGACCCTGCATGGGGGGTCACTTAGTTTTACATAGGTTTATATAGGAAAAACTTTAAAAATCTTCTTCTGTGAAACCACAAGGCCTAGAGCTAAGATATTTGGCTTGTAGCATTGCAAAGTAGACCTCTTCAAAGTTTGTTCAAATTATGCCCCTGGGGTCAAAATTGACCTTGCCCGGGGAGGGGGGGGGGGTCACTTGTTTTACAAAGACGTATATAGGAAAACCTATTGTATATAACATTATCTAGTGATCTTCCACCAGGCAAGTGGACTTGTACCAAGGTGAGCGATATAGGGCCATCTTGGCCCTCTTGTGAATTTTTATTTAACCCCCGGCCGAAGGCGAAGGAGATATTAGAAATGGTCCGTCCATCCGTCCGTCAGTCCGTCCGAAGTGCAGTGTGCAAGAACAATAACTCTACCTTGCCTACTTTTAGAGTTATTCCCCTTTATCAGATTTACTTTAAAAGTTTTGTCCAGAGCATAACTCCAAAAGTATTTGAGGGATTTACTTCAAACTTAATACGCTGACATAGCACATTGGTAGGAAGTGCAGTGTGCAAAAACAATAACTCTACCTTGCCTACTTTTAGAGTTATTTCCCTTTATCAGATTTACTTGTCCGAAGCATAACTCCAAAAGTACTTGAGGGATTTTCTTCAAACTTAATACACTGTCATAGCACATTGGTAGGAAGTGCAGTGTGCAAGAACAATAACTCTACCTTGCCTACTTTTAGAGTTATTCCCCTTTTTCAGATTTACTTTAAAAGTTTTGTCCGGAGCATAACTCCAAAAGTACTTGAGGGATTTTCTTCAAACTTAATACACTGACATAGCACATTGGTAGGAAGTGCAGTGTGTAAGAACAATAACTCTACCTTGCCTACTTTTAGAGTTATTTCCCTTTATCAGATTTACTTGAAAAAAAAATCCGGAGCAGAACTCCAAAAGTACTTGAGGGATTTTCTTCAAACTTAATACACTGACATAGCACATTGGTAGGAAGTGCAGTGTGCAAGAACAATAGCTCTACCTTGCCTACTTTTAGTCAAATAGAAAAATATCATACCTATACTGATAATGAACATTAATATAATTTTGCAAACCTTCTCTTCATTGCCTTATTCTTTTTCCACTTACTTGAAAACTGTACTCAGCATGACCATAACTATACGGCTTTTTAAGGATTTCCTCTCACCAAGTAAAATGTACGAAAGTATAACCTTCAGGTAACTTTTTCCCGGCGGGGGGATTAACCATGTGTAACATGGCTCTTGTTTTCAATTACGGTATTTCCCCGCTTATGTGGCGCGAAAAAAAAGTCCAGATTTTAGCCTCAAAGTGGGGTCGTCGTCTTATAAGCGAGGCCACAAGAATCAACCAAAAATAAAAGTCAATCATTGATACGTACATTTGTGATAAAATTGGCAATATCGAACGTCGTCCGGTGTATGTGCAGACGACAGCCGAACAATTACCGATACCATACGTTGGCGAAGTAAGTTATTTTGTAAATTCACCTCCACTTCGGCAATAAGCGGATGCTACTCACTTGTTTAATAATGCAGTTTTACAGTGATGTTGTGTGCAAAATACACAATCTCAATTCATTTCATGTTGAAATTGATCAATATTTTATCACTTTTGAAGTTGATTTATGTGTATTTCGAAAGGAAAATCAAGCCACTAACTTCTGTTGAGTTCAACCAAATTTATCAAGAAAATGTTAGCAGTTGCACCGTGCAGTAGGAGGTAATAAAATCCCGTCTCCAGCTCCTGTCTCTGACGGTCTCAGAAATGTTCTGTGTAATAATTAGCCGTGAAATTATATTTGCAAAATATTTATCTTTTAATACATGACCATCCTTGACTATTGTAAAGAGTCTTCAAAGATGTGTACCGATCGACGATTTCCGCATTACAATAGAATTCAGGAAAAAAATAGGTTTGGCTACGATATTTTTGTCGAATTTTTAAATTAAATACATTTACAAATTTAATTGTGTTATCATTAAATTTACTTTCTAAAACTGAAAATTTACTTTCAAAATAAAGACCGATCCTTCGTCCTACAGAAACCAACAAAGCGATCAATGATCGGTCAGTGGGAGGGCTAGCTGCAGAGATCAAAGTACAGTACAGTCCTGGACGATTATGCAAAAAAATGCTAAGTGTGGAATAAGTGGAAATAATGTGACTTCAAGTAATTTTGAGAAAAAACGTAAATGAATCCATTGAATGGAGTCACTTAGCGGCTGTTTGGAGTGAATTGAATGGAGTCACTTCGCGGCTGTTTGGAGTGAAAATATCGATTGCGGGACTTTGCATTTCTCAAAGTATTTTGGAGTGACTTTGAGTGAAAATGTTTTTATTGATTGAAATATTGGTAAAATACACCTTTTGTAAAATACACCTGTAAAAGCAGCCTATAACTGAATTTACAAAGATCATATCAGACATTGCCATCAACTTATTTTCTTTGGGAATCAACGCTACTGTACACAGCGTTATGTTTTTGTTTTTAGCTCACCTGGCTATGCCAAGGTGAGCTTTTCTGATCGATGATTGTCCGTCGTCCGTCAACATTTTGATTCAAATGACATCTCCTCTGAAACCTCTAGGCCAATGTTGATAAAACTATGCAGGAATGTTCCTTGCATGAAGCTCTACCAAAATTGTTCAAAGAATTCAATTCCATACAGAACTCTAGTTGCTATGGCAACAAATAGGAAATTTTTTAAAAATCTTCTTCTCTGAAACCACAAGGCCTAGAGCTTAGATATTTGGCATGTAGCATTGTCTAGTGGACCTCTACCAAGATTGTTCAAATTATGACCCCCGGGTCAAAATTGACCCAGCACGGTTGGGCACTTAGTTTTTGCATGGACATATATAGGAAAAACTTTAAAAATCTTCTTCTCTGAAACCACAAGGCCTAGAGCTTAGATATTTGGCATGTAGCATTGTCTAGTGGACCTCTACCAAGATTGTTCAAATTATGACCCCCAGATCAAAAAACTTCGCGCTGGTGGGAACTTAGTTTTTGCAAAGGCATATATAGGAAAAACTTTAAAAATCTTCTTCTCTGACACCACAAGGCCTAGAGCTAAGATATTTGGCATGTAGCATTGTCTAGTAGACCTCTACCAAGATTGTTAAAATTATGACCCCGGGGTCAAAATTGACCCCGCACCAGGGGTCACTTAGTTTTGCATAGGAATATATAGGAAAAACTTTAAAAATCTTCTTCTCTGAAACCACAAGGCCTAGAGCTTAGATATTTGGCATGTAGCATTGGCTAGTGGACCTCTACCAAGATTGTTAGCTCACCTGGCTATGCCAGGGTGAGCTTTTCTGATCGATGATTGTCCGTCGTCCGTCAACATTTTGATTCAAATGACATCTCCTCTGAAACCTCTAGGCCAATGTTGATAAAACTATGCAGGAATGTTCCTTGCATGAAGCTCTACCAAAATTGTTCAAAGAATTCCATTCCATGCAGAACTCTGGTTGCTATGGCAATAAATAGGAAAAACTTTAAAAATCTTCTTCTCTGAAACCACAAGGCCTAGAGCTAAGATATTTGGCATGTAGCATTGTCTAGTGGACCTCTACCAAGATTGTTCAAATTATGACCCCCGGGTCAAAATTGACCCCGCACCGGGGGTCACTTAGTTTTGCATAGGAATATATAGGAAAAACTTTAAAAATCTTCTTCTCTGAAACCACAAGGCCTAGAGCTAAGATATTTAACATGTAGCATTGGCTAGTGGACCTCTACCAATATTGTTCAAATTATGACCCCCGGGTCAAAATTGACCCCGCACGGGGGGTCACTTAGTTTTACATAGGCTTATATAGTAAAAACTTTAAAAATCTTCTTCTTTGAAACCACAAGGCCTAGAGCTTAGATATTTGGCATGTAGCATTGGCTAGTGGACCTCTACCAATATTGTTCAAATTATGACCCCCGGATCAAAATTGACCCCGCACGGGGGGGTCACTTAGTTTTACATAGGCTTATATAGTAAAAACTTCAAAAATCTTCTTCTTTGAAACCACAAGGCCTAGAGCTTAGATATTTGGCATGTAGCATTGGCTAGTGGACCTCTACCAATATTGTTCAAATTATGACCCTTGGGTCAAAATTGACCCCACACCGGGGGTCACTTAGTTTTACATAGGCTTATATGGGGAAAACTTTAAAAATCATTTTCTCTGAAACCACAAGGCCTAGAGCTTAGATATTTGGCATGTTGCATTGCCTAGTAGACCTTTTCAAAGTTTGTTTTACAAAGGCGTATATAGGAAAACTTATTTGGTATATAACATTATCTAGTGATCTTCCACCAGGCATGTGGACTTGTACCAAGGTGAACGATATAGGGCCATCTTGGCCCTCTTGTATTTTTATTGTTTCAGGAAGTATTGAGTTATTTTTTATCAGAACCTAAAATACTAATTATCACCTTAATATTGATTTAAAATATTTGTTTCTGTTAAAAATCCGCTGTAATTGGTCCCTAACCATTTGTCAGTCACGATAGGTGTGAAAAATATGGCCATTTACAAAGGATGAGGAAGCTAATCTCAGTCAATTTTTAAATTGTTTGCAAATCCAAGCTGTGTGAAACCACTGTCTGAGTAATGTCGGTTAATTTGTGAATGCAAAAAGTATATATCTATTAACATTTAAAAAATTCCAACTGTTCTTAAAATTAAAAACAAAACGTTCTGTTAAGAAAATTGCGGCGTTCCAGCGACTTCGTTCTTTTGTCATTTATTGTTTCAGCAACTGTTAAAGCCAACGTTTTTCCAGTAACAATTCAGCCGCTATTTTTTTTAATGAATAACCTTTGCGGAATAAATTATTTTTACTGCAACCTCTTAATCATAAAGATAAAGCCGCAGGTGTCACAAGATTAAAGAACAACCGCTGACACTATATTGTACATGTGAGCCTTTTTTTATACGCCCGAAGGGGACGTATTATGTTATCGCCTCGGTGTCCGTCTGTCCGTCCGTCGTCTGTCCGTTAGCAATTTCCCTTCCGCTCTGTAACTCTTGAACCCCTTGAAGGATTTCGAAGAAACCTGACACAAATGTTAACCAGACTGAGACGACGTGCAGAAGCAATGTTCCGGATGGCTGGATTCAAGGTCAAGGTCATACTTGGGGGTCAAAGGTCATATGATTTTGTTTCCCTTCCGCTCTGTAACTCTTGAACCCCGTGAAGGATTTCGAAGAAACCTGACACAAATGTTAACCAGACTGAGATGACGTGCAGAAGCAATGTTCCGGATGGCTGGATTCAAGGTCAAGGTCATACTCAGGGGTCAAAGGTCATATGACTTTTTTTCCCTTCCGCTCTGTAACTCTTGAACCCCGTGAAGGATTTCGAAGAAACCTGACACAAATGTTAACCAGACTGAGATGACGTGCAGAAGCAATGTTCCGGATGGCTGGATTCAAGGTCAAGGTCATACTCAGGGGTCACAGGTCATATGACTTTTTTTCCCTTCCACTCTGTAACTCTTGAACCCTGTGAATGATTTTGAAGAAACCTGACACAAATGTTTACCACATTAAGATGATGTGCAGAAGCCATGTTCCGGATGGCTCGCTTCAAGGTCAAGGTCAAACTTAGGGGTTCAAAGGTCATATGACTTTTTTTCCCTTCTGCTCTGTAACTCTTGAACCCCGTGAAGGATTTCGAAGAAACCTGACACAATTGTTTACCACATTGAGACGATGTGCAGAAGCCATGTTCCGGATGGCTCACTTCAAGGTCAAGGTCACACTTAGGGTTCAAGCGTCATATAACTGTGTGGATATTGCTCTGCATTTGCTCTTGATTACAGTGCTTTTATTTGTTTTTATTTGGGAGATCCTATTTTGTTTGCTTAATTTTTTTATTGAATTACTTCCCTTTTATGTTACTATCAATAGCATATTTTGTAACTTTTTTATTATTGGCAGTACGGAAAAACCGAGACCACTTTTCTGTGGTACAACATGAATGGTACCTCCAATTTTTTGGTGTTTTTTGACATTTTTGTACCTGGTTAGGATTTTCTGGTTGGGGACTTAGATTTTTTTATATAACTTCAATTTTGTTTGCTTAATTTTTTATCTCGGCCAAGTTCGATAACCAGCCAAGTCAACCCAGGCACTTTTGGATTATGGCCCTTGAATTATGCAAAATTGGCCAAATTAGCCTTGTCCGCTCTCTAAGTCAAGCAGTTTTCATCTGATCTTCACCAAACTTGATGAAAATGTTGATGGGCATAATATCTAGGTCAAGTTCAATAACCAGCCAAATCGCCATAGGCACTTTTTGATTATGGCCCTTGAATTATGCAAAATTGGCCAAATTAGCCTTGTCCGCTGTCTAAGTCAAACAGTTTTCATCTCATCTTCACCAAACTTGTTGAAAATATTTGTTGGCATAATATCTAGGCCAAGTTCGATAATCAGCCAAATCGCCTTAGGCAGTTTTTGATTATGGCCCTTGAATTATCGAAAAATGATGAAATTTAAGCCTTCTCAGCTCTCAACTGCCGGATACTGAGTTATTTCTCTCTGACGGGCGTATTTTGTGACAGTTTGGCACTCTTGTTATCTTAGTGAAGCATGTGGCATCAAAAAGACCGAGATATTTGACAGTTTGAGACATGTTAAGGCACGGATATATATGTGTATATAGGTCTGTGGTTAAAGTGTAGCTCTAGAAAATAGTCTGATAATTTTGGATTAAAATATAAAATAATAGTTTTGGAATAGATAATCTTATGAGTAATTTTTTTTGGTGATACAATATATTGAACATGCTATACAAATGTATGATGGTCGGCAAAAAATTTTGAATTTGATATGCATGCAACACAATACCTATTCACGTGTAGACACATTCTACCGAACATAAATTCAATTTTTATGTCCCTAAACCCATTTGTTTACCTGTTTAACCACCTGAAGTGCCGTGATTTTACTCCCACAAAGTGACGCGATATTTTTCCGTACTCAAAGTCAATTCAGGCACTCCAACCTCACTTTAAGCCGCATGGCCATTTTTCCGGATGTTATCACAAGGGGATATACAGTTCAGACACGCCAAAATATATCCGGCTAAATCCAAACCCTATTGCTGATAATGCTTTCAAAAATGAGTTGTTCAGCATACAATGGCATGCATGAAACATATGGTCCAACAGGTCAAACACCACTATTTATACCCCCAAAACGAAGTTTAGGGGGGTATATAGGAGTCACCCGGTGGTTGGTCGGTCGGTCGGTCGGTCGGTCGGTCGGTCGGGCGGTCTGTTGCATTTTCCTTGTCCGGAGCATAACTTGAAAACTACTGGTTGGAATTCAATACAACTTCATACAATGGTCAAGCACATTGAGAGGAAGTGCAGTGCACAAGAACTATAACTCCATCTTCACTAATTACAGAGTTATTGCCCTTTGTTACTTTTCCTTGTCCGGAGCATAACTTGAAAACTACTAGTTGGAATTCAATACAACTTCATACAATGGTCAAGCACATTGAGAGGAAGTGCAGTGCACAAGAACCATAACTCCATCTTGACTAATTACAGAGTTATTGCCCTTTGTTACTTTTCCTTGTCCGGAGCATAACTTGAAAACTACTGGTTGGAATTCAATACAACTTCATACAATGATCAAGCACACTCAGAGGAAGTGCAGTGTACAAGAACTATAACTCTATCTTGAGTATTTACTGAGTTATTGCCCTTTGTTACTTTTACTTGTCCGGAGCATAACTTGAAAACTACTGGTTGGAATTCAATACAACTTCATACAATGGTCAAGCACATTGAGAGGAAGTGCAGTGCACAAGAACTATAACTCCATCTTGACTAATTACAGAGTTATTGCCCTTTGTTACTTTTCCTTGTCCGGAGCATAACTTGAAAACTACAAGTTGGAATTCAGTACAACTTCATACAGTGATCAAGCACACTCAGAGGAAGTGCAGTGTACAAGAACTATAACTCTATCTTGAGTATTTACTGAGTTATTGCCCTTTGTTACTTTTCCTTGTCCGAAGCATAACTTGAAAACTACTAGTTGGAATTCAGTACAACCTCATACAATGGTCAAGTACATTTAGAGGAAGTGCAGTGCACAGGAACCATAACTCCATCTTGACTCATTACAGAGTTATTACCCTTTGTTACTTTTCCTTGTCCGGAGCATAACTTGAAAACTTCTGGTTGGAATTCAATACAACTTCATACAATGGTCAAGCACAGTGAGAGGGAGTGCAGTGCACAGGAACCATAACTCCATCTTGACTAATTACAGTGTTATTGCCCTTTGTTACTTTTCCCTGTCTGGAGCATTTTTCGAAAAACTACAAGTTGGAATTCAATACAACTTCATACAATGGTCAAGCACAATGAGAGGAACTGCTAAGAACAATATCTCTTTTTAGTTTGTTTGCAAGGTATTATGTTACTACGAACTTCTTCAGTTTATAAAGCAATCCTTTTGGGGGTATTAATCACATTTAGTGATAGCTCTAGTTAATTTAGTGTTGAGACTGCGGAGTCGGACCGGCGGCAATAATAAAAATAAAATGTCATAAAATGTAATTTAATTTTTATTCTACTTTTTCAAAAAAATATGACCGGCGGTCCAGTAAACTAAGATATAAAAACTCTGGCCTTAATTCAAAATATATTTTCTTTGAGATCATTTGTCGGAATTACTTTGTTTGAAATAAAAAAGAAGAAAGTGCATTTTGTCTTAAACATATGATTTATTACTGTCTTCTAAATTAACAGATGGAAGCCAGTTCAACCAAAGATTGAAACGTGAACACTGTCCAGTACCACCTTTTAATGTTGCATGTCATGGATATTGTCCACCACCAACTAGTTCTGGTTGGAATGAACTTGTAATGGATCATGACCATAACTGCAGTAACAAATATGAAGGGTCTAGATTCCATTGTGCAATGAATACTTCTGGTGTGTATATTGTGGCTTGTGCTAAGCCAGTGGCATGTAATAAAGGTAAGTATTTAGCTGGGCTTTTGATGGGAACACCTTTTATACTGCTAAAAGTTTGCTAAGCAACAAGAATATAAAAATACCTATTTTCAGTTTTTATTAGGATCACATTCTGAAATTTTATTGACCCTGTTTTTTATGGAGACTAACATATTGCTAGTTAATTTCTGGAAAAATAATGATGGGTCAATGACTTAACTTTTTCGCAATATTAATCTTTAGTGATACACTATCAGATAAGGTGCTTAATGCAGAATTAGCTAGAATTTTCGTATTGTAAACGTTTATGTACGTGGTGTATGTTTCAGAAAGGGTATCAATTTTTAATCTCTTCTAATGTAGTAT
>JAFMSR010000001.1:19694460-19714954 GCA_022818135.1 Saxidomus purpurata | reverse complement strand
GGATGGTCATGTATTAAAAGATAAATATTTTGCAAATATAATTTCATGGCTAATTATTACACAGAACATTTCTGAGACCGTCGGAGACAGGAGCTGGAAACAGGATTTTATTACCTCCTACTGCACGGTGCAACTGTAAACATTTTCTCCATAAATTTGGCTGAACAGAGGTTAGTGGCTTGATTTTCCTTTCGAAATACACATAAATCAACTTCAAAGGGGATAAAATATTGATCTATTTCAACATGTAATGAATTGAGATTGTGTATTTTGCACACGACATCACTGTAAAACTGCATTATTAAACAAGTGAGTAGCATCCGCTTATTGCCGAAGTGGAGGTGAATTTACAAAATAACTTACTTCGCCAACGTATGGTATCGGTAATTGTTCGGCTGTCGTCTGCAAATACAAGGGACGACGTTCGATATTGCCGATTTTATCACAAATGTACGTATCAATGATTGACTTTTATTTTTGGTTGATTCTTGTGGCCTCGCTTATAAGACGACGACGACGACGACCCCACTTTGAGGCTAAAATCCAGACTTTTTTTCGCGCCACATAAGCGTGGAAATACCGTAATTGAAAATAAAATTTTACAAGATGGCCCTATATCGCTCACCTTGGTACAAGTCCACTTGCCTTGTGGAAGATCACCAGATAATGTTATATACAATAGGTTTTCCTATATACGTCTTTGTAAAACACGTGACCCCCCCCCCCCCAGGGCAAGGTCAATTTTGACCCAAGGGGCATAATTTGAACAAACTTTGAAGAGGTCTACTAGGCAATGCTACATGCCAAATATCTTAGCTCTAGGCCTTGTGGTTTCAGAGAAGAAGATTTTTAAAGTTTTTCCTATATAAACCTATGCAAAACTAAGTGACCACTCAAGCGGGGTCAATTTTGACCCGAGGGTCATAATTTGAACAATCTTGGTAGAGGTCCACTAGACAATGCTACATGCCAAATATCTAAGCTCTAGGCCTTGTGGTTTCAGAGAAGAAGATTTTTAAAGTTTTTCCTATTTGCTGCCATAGCAACCAGAGTTCTGCATGGAATGGAATTCTTTGAACAATTTTGGTAGAGCTTCATGCAAGGAACATTCCTGCATAGTGTTATCAAGTGACCCCCCGTGCGGGGTCAATTTTGATCCAGGGGTCATAATTTGAACAATCTTGGTAGAGGTCCACTAGCCAATGCTACTTGCAAAATATCTAAGCTCTAGGCCTTGTGGTTTTAGAGAAGAAAATTTTTAAAGTTTTTCCTAAATGACCCTATGCAAAACTAAGTGCCCTCCCCTCCCCCCCCCAGCGGGGTCAATTTTGACCCGGGGGTCATAATTTGAACAATCTTGGTAGAGGTCCACTAGACAATGCTACATGCCAAATATCTTAGCTCTAGGCCTTGTGGTTTCAGAGAAGAAGATTTTTAAAGTTTTTCCTACATAAGCCTTTGTAAAACTAAGTGACCACCCCCGCGGGGTCAATTTTGACCCGGGGGTCATAATTTGAACAATCTTGGTAGAGGTCTACTAGACAATGCTACATGCTAAATATCTAAGCCCTAGGCCTTGTGGTTTCAGAGAAGAAGATTTTTAAAGTTTTTCCTATATAAGCCTATGCAAAACTAAGTGACCCCCCGTGCATGATCAGTTTTGATCCGGGGGTCATATTTTGAACAGTCTTGGTAGAGGTCCACTAGACAATGCTACATGCGAAATATCTAAGCCATAGGCCTTGTGGTTTCAGAGAAGATTCTTAAAGTTTTTCCTATATAAAGCCTATGCAAAACTAAGTGACCACCCGAGTGGGGTCAATTTTGATCCGGGGGTCATAATTTGAACAATCTTGGTAGAGGTCCACTAGACAATGCTACATGCCAAATATCTAAGCTCTAGGCCTTGTGGTTTCAGAGAAGATTTTTAAAGTTTTTCCTATTTGCTGCCATAGCAACCAGAGTTCTGCATGGAATGGAATTCTTTGAACAATTTTGGTAGAGCTTCATGCAAGGAACATTCCTGTTTTATCAACATTGGCCTAGTGGTTTCAGAGGAGATGTCATTTGAATCAAAATGTTGACGGATGACGGACAACAGACGACGGACAATCATCAATTAGAAAAGCTCACCCTGGCATAGCCAGGTGAGCTAAAAACCAAAAAAGTGCTTTTCTTTTTATTATATTGTCCACTCGACATATTACACACTTTTATTTTTATTCTATCCTTCCTACTTAATTTTTTAGAAAAATTGAAATATATAAACTCTGGTCTAAGAAAGGAGACATGTTACTAGAACTATCATACTGCCACCAATGCACCTTGACTCGTTGAATGCTGACTTTTACTGTAGATGCTGGTGGCATATACTGTTATTCAGCAACATCTAAGTTATGCACATTAAGACTCTAAAAGGTAAAGATTAAGTACATGTGTACAAAGTTTGAAAGCAAGGCAGCCATATCAGTCTCATGACCTTTGATACCAAATTGTGACTTTAACCAGTGGCACAATTGGAACATGGGTATATGATATGGACAACAATATTGATCTCTGTATCATGAAAATCCTTCAAAGTGTCTGACAGACATAGTTTTATGACCCTTGACCCGTAAATATGAGCTTGACCTTAAGCAAGTGCAGTTGGAATTTAAGTTCATCATACTGTCTGCATGAGATAAATATTTGATCTTTTCTAAGGTTCATGAAATGTCTTCACATATTTGGGAAATACAGTCTCATGACCATTAAACATGTAAGTGTGTGACCTTCACCCATTGTGGTAGGTTAATCAGATTAGAGACTGGGCCATGCTACTTAAATACTCTTAGATAATATTTAAGCTTTGCTGACATTAACAGAAAACAAAATTATAAACACAAGAAGGCCAAGCAGGTAAATAGTATTCCTAGCTATCTGGACATAAAAGTATAGGTGGTGTTACTCGTTACTGGCATAACTCGGTGATAAATGAAGCAGTCAAATGAGTCTTATAATCCCTGGTATATGAGCCCATGGCATACAGAGCTATGTTCACACTCGAGCACATTCATTTCTGAACTAGTTGCAGTCAGTTAAAGACACAGATGCTTGGGGTATGGACTCGCCACCCAATCCAATACTTGACCAATGTTGTATGGAACATATATAAAAACAAGACTTGAAACAACTCTATTCCTTCTATCACATCTCAGAGATAGTGTTTATGTCATTTTTAACTACACCTATCACTAACTGTGATTAATATCCTCGAAAGGCTGCTTTATAAACTTAGGAAGTTTGTAGTAACAGAATACCTTGCAGAAAAAAACTAAAATAGAGATTTTGTCCTTGGCAATGACTCAGTAGTTTGTCAAGATACAGTTATGGTTCTTAAACACTGCACTTCCTCTCAATGTGCTTGACCATTGTATTAAGTTTTATTGAATTCCAACCAGTGGTTTTCAAGTAATGCTCCAGACAAGGAAAAGTAACAACGTGCAATAACTCTGTAATGAATCAAGGTAAAGTTATGGTTCCTGTGCAAATGTACTAGACCATTGTATGAAGTTGTATTGAATTCCAACCAGTTGTTTCTACGTTATGCTCTGGACAAGGAAAAGAAATAAAGGGCAATAACTCTGTAATTACTCAAGATAGAGTTATGGTTCCTGTGCACTGCACTTCCTCTCAATGTACTAGACCATTGTATGAAGTTGTATTGAATTCCAACCAGTAGTTTCTAAGTTATGCTCCCGACAAGGAAAAGAAACAAGAGCTGTTCATAAGACAGCAAGCTTGACTATTGTGGGTGTTTGCTAATAAAACACACTTTTATCAGTATAATAGCAAAACAAAATTCTGCTAACTATTAAGTATAAACTAAGAAAGTTGAATCATAAAAAAAGTCAAAATCTATCACTAATATTTATTTTTTGGTAAAGTAATTGTTTGATACAAAGTGTACCCCTGAACACTATTGCTAAGTTTGATAGAACTACCAGATGTGCATAATAGTACCTTGCATGCAAAACTTTACCCAAATTTTCAAAGTCAAACAAGGGCCATAATTTGCACTAAATTTAAACAAGAGTTATCTGTCTTGACTGTGTGACACCTCTTAAGACATTAACAAAGTTTCAAGTCAATATCATAAGTGGTTACTGAGATATGTACATGATAGTACCTAGCAGGCAAAACTTTAACAAAATTTTCAAAGTCAAACAAGGGCCATAATTTGTACTAAATTTAAACACGAGTTATCTGATTTGACAGTGTGACACCCTTTAAGACATTAACAAAGTTCAAGTCAATATCTTAAGTGGTGACTGAGATATGTTCATGATAGTACCTAGCAGGCAAAACTTTAACAAAATTTTTAAAGTCAAACAAGGGCCATAATTTGCACTAAATTTATACAAGAGTTATCTGACTTGACTGTGTGACACCCCTAAAGACATTTACAAAGTTTCAAGTCAATGTCATAAGTTGTTACTGAGATATGTGCATGATAGTACCTTGCAGGCAAAACTTTAACCAAATTTTCAAAGTCAAACAAGGGCCATAATTTGTACTAAATTTATACAAGAGTTATCTGACTTGACTGTGTGACACCACTAGAGACATTAACAAAGTTCAAGTCAATATCTTAAGTGGTGACTGAGATATGTTCATGATAGTACCTAGCAGGCAAACCTTTAACCAAATTTTCAAAGTCAAACAAGGGCCATGATTTGTACTAAATTTATTCAAGAGTTATCTGACTTGATTGTATGTCACCCTTACAGACATGGACAAAGTTTCAAGTCAATATCATAAGTGGTTACTGAGATATGTGCATGATAGTACTTAGCAGGCAAAACTTTAACCAAAGAAGCAACGCCGATGCCGACGCCAACACACAAGTGACTGTAATAGCTCTCCATATTCTCTGCATAGTCAAGCTAAAAAAGGGCAATAACTCTGTAATGAGTCAAGATGGAGTTATGGTTCCTGTGCACTGCACTTCCTTTCATTGTGCTTGACCATTGTATGAAGTTGTATTGAATTCCAACCAGTAGTTTTTAAGTTATGCTCCGGACAAGGAAAAGAAACAAAGGGCAATAACTCTGTAATTACTCAAGATAGAGTTATGGTTCTTGTCCACTGCACTTTCTCTCATTGTGCTTGACCATTGTATGAAATTGTATTGAATTCCAACCAGTAGTTTTCAAGTTATGCTCTGGACAAGGAAAAGAAATAAAGGGCAATAACTCTGTAATGAGTCAAGATACAGTTATGTTTCTTAAACACTGCACTTCCTTTCAATGTGCTTGACCATTGTATGAAGTTGTATTGAATTCTAACCAGTAGTTTCCAAGTTATGCTCCGGACAAGGAAAAGAAACAAAGGGCAATAACTCTGTAATTACTCAAGATAGAGTTATGGTTCTTGTGCACTGCACTTCCTCTCAATGTGCTTGACCATTGTATGAGGTTGTATTGAATTACAACAAGTAGTTTTCAAGTTATGCTCCGGACAAGGATAATGCAACGGACCGCCCGCCCGACCAACCACCGGTCGACTCCTATGTACCCCCCTTAACTTCGTTTCGGGGGCATAAAAATAATAAACTATAGGCACCTGGCTACGCTGTTATACGATCGTGTAAAAAAGGTACCAGTTGTTTATAAGTTGGTCGGCACAGTCAATTATGCGTTGTTGAGGGTTGATTATTAGCTTATACATAATTATATAGTTAAGACATTTTTGTAAATAAAACACACACAGACACATAATGTAATTTTTCCGTTATTATTTTACAACTGAAAACGCTAACAATTATTGAAGTATCAAAATCCGCAACTGTAAACTCAATGGTACCTTGCACATACTATGTGATATACTGCGATGCGGGAAACCTATTTTTAAAATGTCATGTATATAGTAGATGTGGTTTGTGTAGAAGTAACAGAAGTGTTTTTTCTCGAAATTTTGTGCATCAAACAGTATTCAATGCAGTTTGGAGTGGGATTTGATTAAGAAAATTGTTTTGCACTGAAAAACCGGGCTTGCACTTTTGCCTTAAATATGCCATTCGAGTTTTCAGTTGTTTCAAATCTTGTATTTATATATGTATGATACAACATGCGACCAGTATTAGATTGGGTGGCAAGTCCATACCCCATGCATCTGTGGTTAAAGACAGAATGTTAATGACAGTAACATCTCAGCTAAGTTTGACTATCATACATAGCGTTCTCCCAGTATTTGTGGCATGTATGTTGACTACTGACTTAATCATATCAAATATAGGGCCATGTAAGATGAAAACCTACAAAAGTTTACAAATTTTAGCTATACTTTCCACTGTGCATGTCACATTTCTCATTTGATTCTCATGAAACTGAAGGTAATAAACATATATAGAAAATGGGTGTGTCAAGTGAAAACCTGCGACACTACATCAAGTTGTAGTACAATCGAAACTGGGTCATGTGTAGAAAAAACATGACACTTTACTAAAAGCAGGTAATACTTTGCTACATAATACGTTGCTATTTTGTAACTTTACCTTGCAATTTAGAGCAACAGTAGTATAATATAGGGCTATCGCAACCCTTTCTTTATTTAACATAATGACCCAGGATCTTTTCTTCCATAAGAACCAGTTTCAAAGTTGACCTTGAAATCATAAAAGCATGACATATATAACCCAGTTTACACACCTTTTTCAGTTTGATCCTCATCTGTGATCCTGCAGAGAAAAAACAGAAATTACTTCATGCAATTGATCAAATAGAGAATTGACAATGAGAGTGAAGATTAGTCTGGTCTATATGTTTGTTACATATTTCAAAGAATCTACATTTGACAAAAAATTAATGCACTGAAAAGTGAGTAAGTTTACTTCTGACATTACCATTTGTAGAGATTGTTTTTCGGCACAGCTGTATTAAGCTCACTTTTGACTGGAAACTTGGAACTCTTCAACCGCCAATGAAATGACAAGTAGAATGAACAAGAGCACCACCTACGGGTGCCTGACGCTCGTCTGATTTTATCCTTTTACAGTTTATTTATTACTATTTTTTTAAGTAACAGTGTCTTTGACCTTGACCCCGAAACACAATCCCACAAAAGGTTTTCATAATAATTACTAGACATAAGTTTGGTCACAATTATTCAACTGCAACTAAAGATATTGTGTTTTTCCCATTTTTCTATTTTTAGAAAAAAATCCTTAGCTTTGACTCCATGAGCCCCAAACACAATCCCAATAAAAGTCTTCATTTATATATATTACACAATTAATATTTTAGTTACATTATGTAAATTGTAACTAATGATATTCAACATATTATTATTTTTCTATTTTTAGTTACAGTGACATTGACAATGACCCCAGGAGCCCCAAAACACAACCCCATTAAAGATCTTCTTAAATACTTACCTCAAACAAAAGTTGGTTACGTTATGTCAACTGTAACTAAAGATATTGAATATCTTACGGTTTTCCTAATTTTAGTAACAGTGACCTTGACCCCAGCAGCCCCAAAACACAATCCAATTTAAAAAATATTCATAAATACTTCCTATACACTAAGTTTGGTTGCATTATGTTCACTATTACAAAAATATTGTGTGTGTGAAATTTTCTACGTTAAGAAGGGGCAATAACACAGTCAAAATACATGACAGGGTTATGTAACTTGTAAAACTCTTCCTTCATTCTATTGTACATTTGATAGTGAACAGGTATTCCAACTTTCAAAGTGATAGCTTTGATAGTTTGCATGTAACTGACCTAAACGCAAAACTTAAAAAATCAGACTATCTAAAAACTACAAAGTCCAAAAATATTAAAATATCCCCCCCAAATGTATAACTCAAAACCCCGTTTGATATGTTGAAGTACATTATCCATTTATTGTTTGTGAAAAATTTGAAATCAATCTAACAAAAAATGAAGAAGCTATGTCCAATTCTCAAAATCAACCAAAATCAATCAAAATTCATGTTTTTTACCCAAAAAAACAGGTCAGACTCAGCATCTTTAGCATACAATGTGAAGAAGGGTATTAGATGAACAAGCTTTCCAAGTTTCAAAGTGATAGCTTTGATAGTTTCCATGTAAGTGACCTAAACGCAAAACTTAACCAACGCCGACGACAACGACAATGACGAAGACGACGACAATCAAGTGACGACAATAGCTCGTCATTTTTTTCAAAAATCAGACGAGCTAATAACATTTTTTTAAATGAAACATTCACACTGTAAGGCACGTCCTAATTGTATAATACTGAACGAGAATAGACAATAAAATACTCTTACACAGTCTTTCTTGAATGGGTTAATAATTTAAGTATGTAAATAATTCATATCTATCAACATTATGTTGTTACAATCAAATTAATGTTCATTATTAGTGTAGAGTATTTATACTTTCTCAGCTAGTGAATAAAGGTCAATATTTCTAGTAGCATACTTGATAAGAACAAGCGAGCTAAGATGGCCCTGTATCGCTCACCTGACTACCATTGGCTATAATACAAGATGTCAAGATTTTCACATAATTCATAGAGGTGCACTACACAATGCTTAGTAACAATCCAAATATGTAAGCTCTGCCTGTGGGCCTTGTGGCTTTTTTAAAGTTTTCCCTATGTAAGCCTATGTGAAATCAAGTGACCCCACCCCTCTCCGGGAAGGGTTAATATTGACCTGGGGGTCATGATTTAAATAATCTTGGTAGAGGTCTACTAGACAATACAACATGCTAAATATCTAAGCTCTAGGCCTTGTGGTTTCAGAGACGAAGATTTTTTAAGTTTTTCCTATTTGTTGCCATACCAACCAGAGTTCTGCATGGATTGTAATTCTTTGAACAACTTTGATAGAGCTTCATGCAAGGAGCATCCCTGCAAAGTTTCACAAATATTGGCCCAGTGGTTTCAGAGATGTTGTTTGAAGGAAATGGTGGACATATGTACAGACAACATTGATGGACCCCGGACGGTGAGGGATCCTAATAGCTCACCCTGGCACTCTGTGCCAGGTGAGCTAAAAAGTAAGTATTCACTTTAACTGTAGGGATCATCTACTCAGGAAGACCAATCATCCTATGAGGTTTAAATACTTTGGTTGATGTAGATCTCAAGATATTGACTGGAAAAGATTTGGATCAATGTGACCTTGACCTTTTATCCACTGACCCCAAAAACAACAGGGATCATCTACTCAGTAAGACCAATCAACCTATGAAGTTTGAAGACTGTGGGTCAAATAGATATCAGGGGAAAATATCTTCAAAGTTTCGGTCACTGTGACCTTGACCTGTAACCCACTAACCCAAAAATCAATAGGGATCATCTACATGTTACTGGAAACCTTCTGAGCAAGTTTGATGAAAGTTGAAAGAAAACTGTGACCTTAAGAGCATTATCAAGCAAATTCTAACTGAAGTCACTGTGACCTTGACCTTTGACCCACTGACCCCAAAAGCAATAGGGATCATCTACATCAGGCATGGGGTCAATTACATTCAAATGTTATTAATTCAATTACAATTACATTAAGAAAGTCTTCAATTACATTACAATTACCATTACACATGTTTTTTTAAATGTAATTAATTAAATTACAATTACATCATAAATGTAATTAATTAAATTACAAATTACTTTGTTTTTAAATCTATTTTGAAATTGAAATTAATACATGAAATGACAGAGTTTTATTTTTAACAAATCTCACACACTTGTCTTTTAAGTTTAAGAAGCCAAAAGCCTTATTATAAAACACTCGCCAGACCCCAGCTAGAGTATGTTTCCCAGGTTTGGAGTTCATACTGCCAAGCTGAATAGAACAGATTAAAAATGATGCAGAGGACTGCGGCTAAACAACAGGGAAAATGTTGGAGGACCTTTCTCAGCCAACCCTGCAACATCACAGAGAATTCAATACAATGTAGTTTAGTTTACAAAGTTCACCATGGTTTGGTCTATATTGATAAAAACAAGTAGCTATCTCCTGTCCATGCCCCTAAAACTACAAGGTCATACTCTTCCAACCCTTAACAGTATAAGAGATATTAGTATAAGAGACATACAAATGTACTGATGCCCTTAAATATTCCTTTATTCAAGGACCATACCCCTATGGAGTTCACTGTCTAACAGTACAATATCCTTGGCAACAGTTGAGGATTTTAAATCTAAATTTTAAAACTTGAACTTAGTATGCTGCACAAACTTGTGTCAACATACAATTTGCTTATTGTAAATAGTTTAACTCTTTTATTTAAATGTCGAGTGTTATGTACCCTTGATCTATGCAAGTTGCTTTCACCACCTACAGTCATGATGTTCAGTTATGAACAGTGTGTAGTATCGGTAGATTGATTAATAAAGTTTCCAAAACGGGGAACTTCAAAACGTTTCAGAATATTTGTAAATAACATGTCCTTATCTTCTACCTACTAAATATCTAGCCCAACAGTGAAGCTTTAATTTAAGATTTTCTGAACCACACAGCTGTTAAATACTCATCAAGCACTAATTTATTTTTCACAGGATTTTGATAGTAGTTAATTGTCACCTCTTTTATCATGGTCAGTTATACATGTGACCAGAGGGCATGGATTAATAAGTAAATCCACCTGGCACCCTATGGCATGTTGACAACAAAACAACACTATAATTGCAAAACTATTAAACAATTATGAAATGGGGTTATTCATATGTTGAATATTCTATCAGTTTTCTTCACTAAGGATAAATGTATATTCATTTAATTTATCTTTGTTGTTAATTTACTTATTTCTTTCTTTCTTTGTGTACAATTTCAAAAAAGTTTTCAGCAGAGTGCATTATTTCTACTTGTGTATTTTATTTTACTGGTATTTATATTCAAAATTTGACCGTAATTGAAATGTAATTGAAATTACATGTGTTTTGATGGTGTTATTAATTAAATTACAATTACATGTAATTGAAAAATACTTCAATTACAATTTACATTCAATTACAGCAAACATTGTAATTAATTACAGTCAATTACAATTACAATATTCAATTACCCCATGCCTGATCTACATGTTGCAGGGAACCTTCTGAGCAAGTTTGATGAAAGTTGAATGAAAACTGTGACCTGTCAAGCTTTATCAAGGAAAATCTAACGGAGGTCACTGTGACCTTGACCTTTTACCCACTGACCCCAAAATCTACAGGGAACATCTACAAGTTACAGGGAACCTTCTGAGCAAGTTTGATGAAAATTGAAAGAAAACTGTGACCTTAAGAGCATTATCAAGAAAACTCTAACGGAGGTCATTGTGACCTTGATCTTTGACACACTGACCCTGAAAACAAAAGGGATCATTTACATATTGCAGGAAACCTTCTGAGCAAGTTTGATGAAAGTTGAATGAAAATTGTGACCTGCAGAGTGTTATCAAGGAATTGCTACCGGAGGTCACTGTGACCTTGACTTTAGACTCACTGATAACCAAACACAATAGGGAACATTTACAAGTTAGGGATCCTTATCAGCAAGTTTCATCAAAGTCATAAATATTACGACCTGCTGAGATTTATCAAGGAAAAGTTTACGGACAGAAGTACTCACCAGACGGACTTTGTGATGTTATTCCTTTGATCTTTCTTTGATCTTTTTTAACCCAACAATACATTACCATTTTTAACCCCTTAATGAAGAAATGAACTGAAACAACTTCATAATGCTAAGATGTACTCAAACCCTAACCCCCAATGTCTACTGGGCATGTACGGAACGACAGACGGACGACGGACAAACCACCATGGCATAAGCTCTGCTGGACTTCGTCCAGTAGAGCTAAAAACTGACAGAATGACAAACAAAACCAAAACTACACCCCTTCATCTTTCCTGGGGGATAAAAAAGTTTTGTAGTGTGTCTGCCAATAGGACCATAAGTAAGGCTGACCATACTTGTACTACACCTAAAGTTTTGTTACTTCAGGTACCACAATCTAATTCCTTAACCACTTTTCTTGCCTAGTAGAACCAGTCTATAAATTACTGACGGAATGGATGGATAACAAATTTGGTTTATTAATTACCCTGTGATCGGAATACTTCTACTACAGCATGGTATTACTTGGAGAAAGCAGACAGCAACAAAAACACAACTCTGAAAATAAAAAAGAAAATGTGTCATCATTTTTCAAACTTCATTCATGTTATATCTATATATATACATATAGTTATCTTCTCTTGCTTACAGATAGGAAATGATGGTACATAAGTACTCCAACTTTCAAAGATATATCTCAAATGATTAAGTCAACAAGTGGCCAAGAATGAAAATTTTAACTGAGTTTCTAAGTTGAAAAGGGCCATAATTCAAATAAAATCCTTAAAAGACTTACTTTCTCCTGCCTATGTTTGGGGATCATGATGGTAAACAAGTATTCCAACTTTCAAAGTAATATCTCAAACAATTCAGTAAAAAATTGACTGGTACGAAAAACTTAAGCACGATTTTAAGTCGATAAAGGGTCTTAATTTTAAAAAAATCCTTGACAGAGTTACCTTCTCTTGCCTATAGATTGGGGGTAATGATGCAAAGAAGTATTCCAACTTTCAAAGCAAAATCTCAAAGGGTTAAGTCAATAATGAATTTTGCCCCTATTTAATGTGTTTTCTAAGTAAACAAGAGCTGTCACATGACAGCACGCTCGACTATTCGAAAGCTTGTTGGTAAAATGGAGTTTCTGTCTAAGAACAGGAGTATTGTGTAATTGTCTACAAGAATTAAGGTCAAAGATATGAAACTTGTTCAAAGACCTTTGTAAATGTACATTGCATTCAAAGCCTTACTCTGGATTCTGCAAGCCAACTGGAGGGAGGATGGGGGGGGGGGACGGGAATTTCAAAGAAATACATGACCTTGTATATTTGATCATGAATAATTTTGTAACTTTTCAAAATTGATATGTATAGAATTAAAACAAGAGCCATGTTACACATGGTTAATCCCCCCGCCAGGAAAAAGTTACCTGAAGGTTGTACTTTCGTACATTTTACTTGGTGAGAGGAAATCCTTAAAAAGCCGTATAGTTATGGTCATGCTGAGTACAGTTTTCAAGTAAGTGGAAAAAGAATAAGGCAATGAAGAGAAGGTTTGCAAAATTATATTAATGTTCATTATCAGTATAGGTATGATATTTTTCTATTTGACTAAAAGTAGACAAGGTAGAGTTATTGTTCTTGCACACTGCGCTTCCTACCAATGTGCTATGTCAGTGTATTAAATTTGAAGAAAATCCCTCAAGTACTTTTGGAGTTATGCTCTGGACAAAACTTTTAAAGTAAATCTGATAAAGGGGAATAACTCTAAAAGTAGGCAAGGTAGAGTTATTGTTCTTACACACTGCACTTCCTACCAATGTGCTATGTCAGTGTATTAAGTTTGTAGAAAATCCCTCAAGTACTTTTGGAGTTATGCTCTGGACAAAACTTTTAAAGTAAATCTGATAAAGGGGAATAACTCTAAAAGTAGACAAGGTAGAGTTATTGTTCTTGCACACTTCACTTCCTACCAATGTGCTATGTCAGTGTATTAAGTTTGAAGAAAATCCCTCTAGTACTTTTGGAGTTATGCTCCGGACAAGTAAATCTGATAAAGGGGAATAACTCTAAAAGTATGCAAGGTAGAGTTATTGTTCTTGCACACTGCACTTCCTACTAATGTGCTATCTCAGTGTATTAAATTTGAAGAAAATCCCTCAAGTACTTTTGGAGTTATGCTTCGGACAAGTAAATCTGATAAAGGGGAATAACTCTAAAAGTAGGCAAGGTAGAGTTATTGTTTTTGCACACTGCACTTCCTACCAATGTGCTATGTCAGTGTATTAAGTTTGAAGAAAATCCCTCAAGTACTTTTGGAGTTATGCTCTGGACAAAACTTTTAAAGTAAATCTGATAAAGGGGAATAACTCTAAAAGTAGGCAAGGTAGAGTTATTGTTCTTGCACACTGCACTTCCTACCAATGTGCTATGTCAGTGTATTAAGTTTGAAGAAAATCCCTCAAGTACTTTTGGAGTTATGCTTCGGACAAGTAAATCTGATAAAGAGGAATAACTCTAAAAGTAGGCAAGGTAGAGTTATTGTTCTTGCACACTGCACTTCCTACCAATGTGCTATGTCAGTGTATTAAGTTTGAAGTAAATCCCTCAAGTACTTTTGGAGTTATGCTCCGGACAAAACTTTTAGAGTAAATCTGATAAAGGGGAATAACTTTAAAAGTAGGCAAGGTAGAGTTATTGTTCTTGCACACTGCACTTCCTACCAATGTGCTATGTCAGTGTATTAAGTTTGAAGAAAATCCCTCAAGTACTTTTGGAGTTATGCTCCGGACAAAGTTTTTCAAGTAAATCTGATAAAAGGGGAATAACTCTAAAAGTATGCAAGGTAGAGTTATTGTTCTTACACACTGCACTTCCTCCCAATGTGCTCTGTCAGTGTATGAAGTTTGAAGAAAATCGCTCAAGTACTTTTGGAGTTATGCTCCGGACAAAATTGGGACGGACGCACGCACAGACGCACGCACGGACGAAGGGCATTTCTAATATCCCCTTCGCCTTCGGCGGGGGGATAAAAAAGCATGACCGCTGCATGCTACATAATTATTCTATGACATTTCAAAAGAAAGCCATTTTGAGTATTTCCATATTAGTCTGGTAAAAACTGTGACAAAATTCTAAGTTAAAAAGGGCATAAATATGTCAAAAATCAAAAACATTGGTGAAGATGTTGACAGTAAACATACATTTTAAGTTTCAAGTCAATACGTTTGATAGTATTCAAGATATTTGACTTTATAAAAATCTTTAACTAAAAATTCTAAGTTAAAAAGAGGCATAAATCTAACAAAAATCAAAACAGAGTTATTGGGATTGTTTCCTCAGGTGAAGATGTTGATTGTGGACACATAATTTGAATTTCAAGTCAATACCTTTGAAAGTATTCAAAATATTTGACTTTATAAAATCTTTTACCAACAAGAGGGCCATGATGGCCCTTTATCGCTCACCCGAGTACAACTGCTTTTAACAAAGTTGCTAGAAATCATCAAAACAACCTTTCTGACAAATTTCCAGGATATTTGGGCTGAAAATGTTACCTCTAGAGTGTTAACAAGGTTTTTCCATATTTGGGCTCTGTGACCTAGTTTTTGACCCCAGATGACCCATATTGAAACTTGAGCTAGAAATCATGGAAACAACCTTTCTGACAAATTTCCAGGATATTTGGGCTGAAAATGTAACCTCTAGAGTATTAACAAGGCTTTTCCATATTTGGGCTCTGTGACCTAGTTTTTGACCCGAGATGACCCATATTGAAACTTGAGCTAGAAATCATCAAAACAACCTTTCTGACAAATTTCCAGAATATTTGGGCTGAAAATGGTACCTCTAGAGTGTTAACAAGGTTTTTCCACATTTGGGCTCCGTGACCTAGTTTTTGACCCCAGATGACCCATATTCGAACTTGAGCTAGAAATCATCAAAACAACCTTTCTGACAAATTTCCAGAATATTTGGGCTGAAAATGGTACCTCTAGAGTGCTAACAAGGTTTTTTCATATTTGGGCTGTGTGACCTAGTTTATGACCCCAGATTACCCATATTCGAACTTGAGCTAGAAATCATAGAAACAACCTTTCTGACAAATTTCCAGGATATTTGGGCTGAAAATGTTACCTCTAGAGTGTTAACAAGGTTTTTCCATATTTGGGCTGTGTGACCTAGTTTTTGACCCCAGGTGACCCATATTAAAACTTGAGCTAGAAATCAACCAAACAACCTTTCTGACAAATTGCCAGGATATTTGGACTGAAACAGTAGCCTCTAGAGTGTTAACAAGATTTTTCTATTTTTGGGTCATGTGACCTAGTTTTTCATCCGAGATGACCCATATTCGAACTCGTCCGAGTAATTACTGGGACAAACATCCTGACCAAGTTTCGTGACAATTGAGGCAAAAATGTGACCACTAGAGTGTTAACGAACTAAATGTGGACGGACGACGGACGACGGACAATCATCGATCCTAATAGCTCACCCTGAGCCAGCTCAGGTGAGCTAAAAATCTAAGTTAAAAAGGGGCATAAATCTGTCAAAAATCAGAACAGAGTTATGGGGATTGTTTCCTCTGGTGTAAATGTTGATGGTAAACATATATTTTGAGTTTCAAGTCAATACCTTTGATAGTATTCAAGACATTTGAATTCATAAAAATCTTTAACCAAAAATTCTAAGTTAAAAAGGGGCATAAATCTGTCAAAAATCAAAACAGAGTTATGGAAATTGTTTCCTCAGGTGTAGATGTTGATGGTCAACATTAAGTTTGAGTTTCAAGTCAATACCTTTGATAGTATTCAAGATATTTGACTTTATAAAAAACTTTAACCAACGCAGACGCCGACGCCGGGGCGAGTGCAATAGCCTCCTTATTCTTCGAATAGTCGAGCTAAAAAAGGGACATACTTCTGACAAACCTTTTCAGAGTTATGTACTCTTGTCTGTGGATGGAAGTTGCTGAAACTTTGAGGTATTTTGACAATTATTTCAATTAACGTATTACTTACTGTTTTTATGTTATTTAAAATTTACATAGAGTTTTAGGGTGTGCCTCTTTAAAAACAGGACTTTGGGCTACTTTTTTTTCATTCTTCAATAGCTGTTAACCATTACTTACCCGTAGCACTCCCATTTTCTTATCATAATATCTTGACAGTTCCTTCTGTGTTGATTTTATTTCAAAGCTTACAGTCTAAAATAAAAACAAGAAATAATTTTTAAAATGATAAATGGCATTCTATGAAATCATATCACATACATAAATGAAGAGTCAGCCAGGAATGTCCAATTATAGTTATGGTGCTTTGTTGGGGCCATCATTGTTCTGCCACCTCGACCTGTTGACTTCCAAGGCAGAAAATATGATAAGATGGTGTGAACACTCAACAAGAGCTCAACAAGAGCTGTTCCTCACAAGTGACAAATGCCCCGGAAAAAGGTGTCTCACAGTCTGTGTCCTCTCTATGTGCTGGATAATTGTGACATGTCATTTTAAAATCCTTCCATGCATGACAGAGGTACAATGCAATCAGTATTCCATTTCTTTTAAACACTAAGTGTGACCTTGACCTTTGAGGTAGGGATGGGGGTCTTGCACACGACACACCGTCATGATGTGCTAAACATTTGTGCCAAGTTATTTCAAAAGCTTTCAATGCATGACAAAGTTACAGCCCGGACATGAATAAATGTAAGGGCGGATGCACAGACGGACAGACGGACGATGTAATTTGAATATGCCACCCTTTGGGGGTGTAAAATTACAATGAGAAGAGATGAAAGCACTATGCAAATGTGAGGACACAATCAGATTATGCGAAGACAAGATAGGATGATACGACAATGCCATATGAATATCACATCTTTGCAACGTGTTATAATGTTTGCATCATCTTATCATCCCTTCACGACTTTTTAATTATCTTATCATCCCATCCATTCTCATCATGAAATGGTCCCTTCGTATGGTTCCATCACAATGTACTATCTTTTTATAAAATTATCATCCCTATGCATCATGCCCATCATCTTACAATGGAATTACGTGCATTTTTTTCAAGTAAAAATCCAGCTGAATAGGTGTGTGTACAAAAGGGTAGAGGAAATAAAAGCTTTTAACTAGGGATGGGAACGAATATTCGAATATTCGAAAATCGGCCGAATATTCGAATGCGAAAATCAAATTCGAATATTTGTAATTTTTTTTTTTTTTTTTTTGTAAATAGGTACAGTACACGCAAGGTGTTTTTTCCAAATGTCACCCAGTCACCGCAACAGAAATTCATTCTTGGTGACCAGTCACGGTGACGAGGTCACCCTAAAAAAGTTTTGGTCACCCAAACGGCCACCGCGACCATTTACGATGCGCTGAGATATTCGGTCGCGGTGATTCACGGTGGCCGGTCGCGGTGAATCGCGGTGACCAACTCGACTGAAATAAAGTATTTTACAATTATTTTATTATATTTATTGGTGTACAAAATGTAGAATACATCAATTTCTGTAAATACTTTTTATTTTTCATCTACGGTCTCTATTATTAGCACATCGTCGCCGCGGTATTTCTGTTCCGAATTGCCGCTCGAGTATTACTGCATAAAAAATCATCATTTTTAGATACATGCATAAATTGTTTCTAAACGTTTTCTTTCCTTCCTGAACTTATATTTATCACGTTTATGTAGATTTAAAATAATAATTCACGTAAACAATGTGCCATAATTGGTCAATCTTTTTAATCCCAACTTGCCTTTTGTCAATCACGGTGGGTGTGAAAAATATCGCCTGTAATAAAGGATGACATATTTAACTCAAAAAAGTGTTTGCAAACCCAAGCTATTTGACACAATTACTTCTGAAAGATAACTGTCAATGTTGAGTGAATACGCATATTTGTCTGCGGAGATTTTGGAGTATCTCTTGTCTTACGAAAGTCGACACACAATGCAGCGAAAGTGCGTAAATATTTAAATTATTGTAATAATTATATTGTCCAATGTTCGAATTTCTCAAAATAATTTAATGCAAAAAATGATCTAGATTTATTTAAAAAAGTTCCGAATGTTGTGTACCCGAAACACAATTGCCGTCTGCTATATTTGGTGTACCGCAAGGTTCAGTTGTGAGACCTATCTTGTTGCGAATTATGCTTTCTTTTATATTAAATTTTATTATTTTGTACGGATGTACTGCAAAGTGTTTTCTATATCAAAGCAGAGCACGTGGTATTAAAAAGAAACAGTTTGAGACATTGACAATAGATTGATATTTTGGATTATTAGATCATAAGTTTGGAATAGTTAAAGTAAGTTTGTTTTTTAGATTTATTGTGTTGCCGGGGTTGTTTTACTTGATCCTAAAGTATGTTAATTTGTTGATAGCGGCATCGTAATTAAAACGATTTGGGCGTCGGAAAGTTTGAAAAACATCAAATTACAATTCTTTTTCTATTTTTTATTGACAATTTAAAGTTAATCAGTAAAAAAACATAACAAATATTCAAGTCTCGACCCGAATGTGGACACCGCGAAACACCGTGACCAGTCACCGCGATTCGCGGTGACGATGGTCACCGCGACCGGACACGCTAATTCGCGGTGACGGGTGACTCAGGGGGGCATTTGGGTGACCAAATTTGCGTGGTCACGATGATTGGACATCGCGGTGATGGGTGACAATTGGAAAAAACACCTTGCGTGTACTGTAGCAATCTAAAGAATGCTAATTATGCCGAATAAAACCGTTTGTTCTGTATTGTTTGTTTAAAGCGTGTCAAAAATTTCCCAATTAACACAAAAATTGCAATGCATAATTGACAGGGGGGCATCGTTACGGATTAGCAGTTTGCATCAGGTGTTATTGTGGTGACTTTTTATCTTTTGTTCATTTTAATTGTCGCCTGTTTTATGTAACAAATTTTAAAAGTTGTTTATCTCACAATGTTCCAGGTACGGAAACGAATAACCAATCACGCTTATACATGTATTAACTCAACTGATATAACTCTTTCGTTGTCCAATCATTCAGAATAACTCAAATATTTTCCTTTAATAAATATGTTTGAAATTATTTTTAACATCCTTACTTTAAGTTTGATCTTCGCTAAACAAAATTGCATCCGCGGGTGTTTATTTGATGTACCATCGTTTAGAGACTTAACTGTGTCCACATGATTGTGTGTTGAGTTGAGTTGATGCTTTGATAAATTGACGTGTGCTATATTTTATGTACTATGTACATGTTGATCTTTACGCATGTAAATAAAAATTATCAATCAAACTCATCTTCCACTGACGTTTCCCTGGTTTATGTTAACAATAAAAATTTTGGGTGCATAGAATGACCGAAAAAGACTGTAAAATACAAAAAAAAAAACGAAAAAGAACCGAAAAATGATTTATCTTTACCGAAAACAACTTTGTTTCAAAAGATAATGTACGGTTTATAACTTAAGTATTAAATAAATTCAGGAATTTGTATGTAATGAATATTTTTTGTTTGTTTTGATAAGTTCCTGTGCTGCATCCATTACAAAATCTGGAGTGCTAATTTCAGAAAGTTTTCGGTCTGCAATATTTGTTTTTCGATCTTTCTACTTGATTTGTAATACAATATTTACAAATTTCTTCATTTAAACTGTAAGTTGTATATACTCTTTTGAAAAATAAGTTGTTTTCGGTCTTCATAAACTGTTTTTCGGTCTTTTTCGTTTTTTCGGTCATTCTATGCAACTGATGGCTGCCATTTTGACAATATGGTAGTCATGATTATACAAATAAAGTAGCGGGAACATGTTCTGCTGGCATTTATAATCAAATTGTAGGTTTGAAGGTACTAAATTTACAAGTTCTGCGCGACAAAAAGGCCCGCTTTGAATGTTTGGTCTTGGTTTATAAAATTGA
>JAFMSR010000001.1:19426666-19693960 GCA_022818135.1 Saxidomus purpurata | reverse complement strand
CATGAATGTATGCATATATAGAGGAATCTATTGCCTTCAAACTCTAAGTGTGACCTTGACCTTTGAGCTAAGGATGTGGGTCTTGCACGCGACACGTCGTTTTGATGTGCTAGACATTTGTACAAAGTTATTTCAAAATCCTTCAATGCATGACAAAGTTACAGTCCGGACACGAATGTGTGCATATATGCATATATAGACGCATCCATTACCTTCAAACTCTAAGTGTGACCTTGAACTTTGAGCTAGGGACGTGGGTCTTGCTCGCGACATGTCGTCTTGATGTGTTAGACATTTGTGCCAAGTTATTTAAAAATCCTTCAATGCATGACAAAGTTACAGTCCAGGCACGAATTTGTAAGTGGGGACGCACAGACGGACAGACAGACGGACGGTGCGATTTTAATATGCCAACCTTCCAGGGCATAAAAAGTACAGAATCCAAGTGTTTATTCAAATGTAAATATGTTTTTGTGTGCTTAACCATATCATTCTCTACTGATGTACTATGATGATTTATATAAGTGATCATATATTGTGTTTAGATTGTATTGAACTCTTTTTACATTATTTTCATAAGGCCTTCTGCCTTCATATCCAAGCATATCACTTTAGTGACCGATCTGGACCATCGCTTATTTTATAGTAAATTTTTTACACCTAGCCACTGACCACCAGGTGTGACCACAACTATATAAACCTCAAGAAAGCAGGAGGATCTCATAGTTACTTTAGCGACCGGTCATCGCAGAACATGTACATTTCTACTATGTTCAACCAGTGAAGTTTTCACGTTGCTTTTGGTAAGAACCACGTGTTGAAATGAATTGAAATGATTTTTGAAATGTTTATGACGAGTTTGTAATATTTTGTTGAAGTGGCTTGGGTATAATAGTAACGTTGTTGCTATACAAAAATTATTTTATTTTCAGTTTATACCAGACGACTTCGTCGTTTTTTCTGCCAGCCACGCCCCGGCCTTTTGCTTTGTCAACTACTGTCTTTTGTCAATTGTTGCTTGTGCAATATGCCCAGGAAAAAGAAGGACGATGTCCTATCTCTTTTTGGTTCCTCTAGTGAGGACGAGTTTTCTGGCTTTGAGCCCGAGATTGAAAAACGGGCCCCGCGAGGCACCGCAAATAAGACTTTAGCCTCAGTTGTAACTAAAGTTACGAAGGGAAGTAACTCTAATCAGCTTGATAAGTCTTCTTCCGGTGATAAAGAAATCTCACGAGGCAAGGAAAAAGAACCTAATAAAAGGTCAGATAATGTTATCGATCTTAATAACTTGACATCTGATTCCGTTGAAAAGTTAAGGTCTATCTTAGGCATTCAAATGTCTTGCCAAAATCCCCCCTTCTCAGAAAACAGTAATTATGACGAAGAGTCGTCAGACTCGGGTCACAGAGCCTTTCACAGGGACAATTTGACGAATAACATCGGTGATAGTTTGTTTAGGGATGATAATAATGACGGGGATGACCCCGAGGGAGAAGCTAACGAGTTATGTTGGACACTCCCTAAGTTAAAAACCCCTGACAAGGGTGAGCCTATTAGTAATTCTTTGGCAGAATTAATAAACACTGCATGTACGCAACAATGTCAGGTAGATACTATTATAGAAAAATATAAAGTCCCATCTAATTGCCAGTATATGGGGGCCCCTCAGATTAACGAAGAAATTTGGGACGATCTGGCGAAAATGAAAAGGGTACAGTCCACTGATAAGTCTCTTTGAGACATACAAAGCCTAGTTGTAACTGGCATGTTACCCATCTTGCTAAGGTGTTGAAAACACATATTTCTACTCTCCCACAGGTTAAAAATCTTATTGCCGATTCAATTACAATCCTAGGTCAAGTTCAGTTTTTGCTTAGTGTGAGAAGACGCTACCTCTTGAGACCAGCTTTGAAGCCTAGATATTCAAACATTTGTAGTGTTAGAACACCAATTACCTCGAACCTTTTTGGTGATGATATTTCGAAAGAATTGAAAAAATGCGAAACAAGTGTTAAAATTGGAAAATATAGTTACAATAGTTACAATCCTGGGTACTCTAGGTCAAGACAGAGCAATTATGGCCCTTACAGGGGTAGTCGTGGCAGAGCATACAGTGGCAGAGGTCATCCTTATGGCAGGCCACCTTACATGGAAAGGCAGAAGCCGTATGGCCAATTCGGTTATCAGCACATTATTCCGAGAACAAACAAGAAGAATGTGACGGCAACAGCCACAAGTTCAAATGCAGCAGTTCACCCAAACTAGAACCCCAGGTTTCCAAAGCAAAGGTAAGCAATGCTCAGAGGGTTATAAATAGTTTTGATGCATGCATGGAAAGCTTTGACATTTGATCAATGGGTTTTGCAACCAGTGCAGGGATACATTATTCCTTTTGATGAAAATCCTGTTCAGAATAAATTACCAAACCCAACTGCCTTTTCTGAGAGTGAAAAAATTTTGGTTGATCAAGAAGTTCAAAATATGTTAGAGGAAGGAGCAATTATTGCGTCTAAACATGAAAGGGGAGAATTTATTTCAAACATTTTCCTTGTTCCTAAACCAAACGGGAATTATAGACCAATTATCAATTTAAGACAATTAAATGAATTTGTACACTATGAAAAATTCAAGCAGGAAACTTTCCCATTTGTTTTAGAATTAGTGCAACCCAATGACTGGTTTACTTCTCTTGATTTAAAGTCAGCCTACTGGTCTATACCTATACACAAGGATTGTGTGAAGTTTCTAAAATTTTCATGGCAAAACAAGCTATACGCTCACATTGTTTTATCGTTTGGACATTCCTCAGCGCCATATTGTTTCACCAAGACTCTAAAGCCTATATACTCTTTTTTCCGGCAAATTGGCATAAGATGCGCCTTTTATATTGATGATTCCATTGAAATGGACGCTGATAGACAAGCTTGCGCCAAAAATGTTCTGACAGTGTATGATCAATTAGACACTAGGTTTTGTAGTTAATAAACAAAAATCAGTTTTAGAACCTACTCAGCGAATTACGTATTTTGGTTATATACTCGATTCTATACTCTTCATGGTTTTCCTTCCAGAAGATAAGATTTCAAAAATTCTAAAAACTGCAGATTGTTTGCTTAGCAAGACACAGATAAGAATCCGGGAATTATCTGCTTTCATTGGTTTGTTGATCAATGCTTTCCATGCTGTGTTAGAGGCTCCTTCACATTATAGAACGTTAAAAAGGTTTAAGGTAAGAGCCTTGAAGCTTTCACCTGATTTTGACTCTCTGGCAGAGCTTGGTGAAGACGAGAGGCAGGAAATTCTGTGGTGGAAACAGAATATTCATGTTAAGAATGGGAAGAAAATTAGACAAGAATCAATTTCACTTTGGATTCTGTCCAATGCGTCTAACTTGGGTTTTGGTTCCTCATGCATACAAAAAGAGGGTAAAACAGGTGGAAGGTGGACCACCTATGAGGCACAGAATCACATTAACTTTCTTGAATTGCTTGCAATTTTCTTTGCTTTGAAATCCTGGGCTGCAGATGAGAACCATGTTCATATTGGAGTGCAGTCGGATTCCACAACTGCAATTGCGTATATCAATAATTTAGGTGGCATGCAAAATAAAGCTATGGATATGTTAGCAAAGGAAATTTGGCAATGGTGCATAGCAAGAAATTTATTCGTTACTGCTTATCATTTGCCAGGGCGTGAAAATGTTGAAGCAGACTTCTTATCTAGAAATTTCTCAGACACCACAGAGTGGATGTTAAAAAGGCAAATATATGTGAGACTCACTTCACAGTTGTTCATGCCTGATATAGATTTATTCGCGTCTAGACTGAACGCTCGAGTAGAAAAGTTTGTATCTTGGACACCAGATCCAAGTGCCTTGTGGTCAAATGCATTTAGTCTTGATTGGTCAATCTTTAAACCATATGTGTTTCCACCATTTCGATTGCTTGGCAAAGTTTTAAACAAAATAAGAGAAGACCATGTTGACAAAGTTCTTATTGTTTGTCCATTTTGGACTAACCAAACATGGTTTCCTTTGCTGTTACATTGTTTGATTTCTGTACCCATCAGGTTGCCGAGACGCAAAGATATTTTGACATTACCACACAACAGGGCACACCATCCAATGGGCAAGAATCTACAGTACACGCAAGGTGTTTTTTCCAATTGTCACCCATCACCGCGATGTCCAGCCATCGTGACCACGCGAATTTGGTCACCCAGATGCCCCCCTGAGTCACCCGTCACCGCGAATTAGCGTGTCCGGTTGCGGTGACCATCGTCACCGCGAGTCGCGGTGACTGGTCACGGTGTATCGCGGTGTCCACATTCGGGTCGAGACTTGAATATTTGTTACGTTTTTTTACTGAAATCTTAACTTTAAATTATCAATAAAAAAATAGAAAAATAATTGTAATTGTAATAATAATAAATGTTTTTCGAAACTTCCCAATGCCCAAATCGTTTTAATTACGATGCCGCTATCAACAAATTTAACATAATGAAAGATCGAGTAAAACAATCCCGGCAACACAATCAATCTAAAAAAACAAACTTACTTTAACTATTCCAAACTTATGATGTAATAATCCAAAAAATCATTCTATTGTCAATGTCTCAAACTGTTTCTTTTTAACACCACGTGCTCACTAAGATCAAAGAAACCGGGCATCGCGGCGGCATTCTTTGATATCATGACACCTGCTGCTTTATCTTTGATATAGAAAACACTTTGCAGTAAAAATAACTTTATTTGGCAAAATGAAAAAAATTAGAGGCAATCGTAAATGACAAAACACAAAGTACGCTGCGAACAAGCAACTCGTTTTGATATTCAAGATTTCTTTATTAATAATGTGCATTTCCGTAATATTCCGGTTGTTTGTGTGATCTGTACGAAATTATAAGAAAGCATAATTCGCAATAAAGATCGAGAGGTCTCACAACTGAACCTTGCGGTACACCAAATATAGCAGACGGTAATTTTGTTTTGGAAACACAACATTCGGAACTTTTTAATATAAATCTAGATCATTTTTTTGCATTTGAAAATAAAGGAACATTGGACAATAATTATTACAATAATTTAAATATTTACGCACTTTCGATGCATTGTCTGTCGACTTTCGTAAGACAAGAGATACTCAAAATCTCCTCAGACAAATATGCATATTCACTCAATATTGACAGTTATCTTTTAGAAGTAATTGTGTCAAATAGCTTGGGTTTGCAAACAATTTTTTGAGTTAAATATGTCATCCTTTATTACAGGCAATATTTTTCACACCCACCGTGATTGACAAAAGGCAAGTTGGGAATAAAAAGATTGTCCAATTACGGCACATTGTTTACGTGAATTATTATTTAAAATCTACATAACATGATAAATATAAGTTCAGGTAGGAAAGAAAACGTTTTGAAACAATTATATCTAAAAATGATGATTTTTTACGCAGTGATACTCGAGCGGCAATATTCGGAACAGAAATACCGCGGCGACGATGTGCTAATAATAGAGACCGTAGATGAAAAATAAAAAGTATTTACAGAAATTGATGTATTCTACATTTTGTACATCAATAAATATAATAAAATAATTGTAAAATACTTTATTTCAGTCGAGTTGGTCACCGCGATTCACTGCGACCCGCCACCGTGAATCACCGCAACCGCATATCTCAGCGCATCGTAAATGGTCGCGGTGGCCGTTTAGGTGACCAAAACTTTTTTAGGGTGACCATGTCACCGTGACTGGTCACCCAGAATGAATTTCTCGCGGTGACTGGGTGACATTTGGAAAAAAACACCTTACGTGTACTGTACAACTATTTGGGGCAGTTGTATCAGGAAATCCCTCGAGGATCAAGGACTTTCAACACATGCTGCAGAAACAGTTATCAACAGCTGGCGAATTGGTACTAGAAAACAATACACAGGAGCTTGGAAGAAGTGGACATTTTGGTGTCGTATTCGGAACTGTAATCCCATTCAGCCATCTGAAGAAATAATTGTTTCTTATTTACTGTTTTTGAAGAACATTAGTAAATCCTATAGTGTCATTAATACTCATAAAGCAGTTATTTTGGAAACTTTGAAACTTTTAGATGACAAATACAACAGAGTGTTTACTTTAATAAGTCGTTTTATGAGAGGACTTCACAATAGTTTGCCTTCAAAACCACGATACACATCCACGTGGAATGTGTCCACAGTGCTTAATTTACTTGCGGGATGGATGCCGCTTGATTCTCTGCTTTTAAAAGATTTGATTTTTAAATTAGTGTCCCTTTTAGCGTTGTCTACTGCAGCTCGCGCACAAACTTTGAAAGCTCTCAGGGTTGACAATTGTTCTTTTAACAGTCAGGGTGTGATATTTAACTGTGGCGATAAGTTGAAGTGTTCCAAACCAGGAAATGATTTTTTCCTACATTTGAACTTTTATGAAAAAATAGAATTGTGTCCAGTTAGGACTTTGAGGCATTACATAAAAAAGACAAGAAATCTTAGAAAGGACATGCAACTTCTTATATCTTATGTTAACTTTAAGGCTGTCTCTACAAGTACATTACCTAGATGGCTTAAATCAGTGTTATTTTTTGCTGGAATAGATACAAAGACTTTCAAAGCTCATTCATACAGAGGGGCATCCTCTTCAGCAGCTGTAAAGGCTGGATGTAAAATGTCAGACATTCTAAAAATGGCAGATTGGAGTTCTGTTAAAAATTTCAAACGGTTTTATCTGAGAGAGATTAATACAGACAGTAATCAGAATAAATACAGTGACTTTGTATTAGGGTCTAAGTGATCTGATGATAAAGATAGTGAATTATAATTTTGTTCTGTAGCATGATCAGTGTCAAGAATAAGATTTAATTGTGTGTTACATAACATAAGAAACTATTTTGTGGGGTATATTATTATCCATGATATAGTATAAATGGATTGTGAAATGTCTCCAAATAATAAACAGACAGATTTACTTTGAGTTTATGTTGTCTCCTTTAAAGATGCTTGGATATGAAGGCAGAAGGCCTTATGAAAATAATGGACCCCCCATCCAAACACTTGTTGTGACGGATGGGGGACATTATTGGAGTAAGGCCGGAGGCCGAAATATCCAAGCACCCACCCTAAATACAAAAATAAAGACTTGAAAGGTTACCCGCCCTTGTTTTTCTGTATATATGGAAGTATATGAAATATCACATTGGTATCAATACGATATTGACTTGTGATCAGTCTTGTGTCTGATAAGTACTTCTGTTTTTTGAGCCAACATAAACTGGTCTTTAAAACTATGAGATCCTCGTGCTATCTTGAGGTTTATATAGTTGTGGTCACACCTGGTGGTCAGTGGCTAGGTGTAAAAAATTTACTATAAAATAAGGGATGGTCCGGATTGGTCACTAAAGTGATATGCTTGGATATTTCGGCCTCCGGCCTTACTCCAATAATGTCCCCCATCCGTCACAACAAGTGTTTGGATGGGGGGTCCATTTAGTTTCATCAACATTGGCCCAGTGGTTTCAGAGGAGATGTCGTTTGAAGGAAATGGTGGACGGACGTATGACGTACCATGGACGGAAAGCAATCCTAATAGCTCACTCTTGCACTTTGTACCAGGTGAGCTAAAACTTAAGTCATAAAAAAAGTCTGAAGTTATCTAAAGTCACTTATTTGTTTGATACCCCAGAACACAATTGCTAAGTTGCCAATAACTCCCTATTAGTGGTTACTGAAGTATGTGCATGATAGTAGTACCTTGCACGCAAAACTTTAACCAAACTTTCCAAGTTCAAGAAGGGCCAGAATTTGTAATTAATTCAGTCAGGAGATATCTAACCTAATTGTTTGAGTCCCCTGAACATTCTAAAGATGTTTCAAATCAATTTCAGCAATGGTAACTTAGATATCTGCGTGATAGTAGCTTGCACACAAAACTTTGACCAAATTCAACTTGCATGCAAAACTTGATTAACAGAACTTTTTAAGTTCAACAAGGGCCATAATAATTTCAGTCAGAAGTTATCTTACTTGATTGTTGATGATACAGTATACACTTGGAGCCACTTCTAATCTGACACTTTTCAAATTCGATTATCTCAAATACGGTTCAAGATATTTATTTCAAATCAAAAATTATGTTGTTTGGCAACATTAGCTGTATAACAAGAGCTGTCAGTAGGACAGCGCGCTCGACTTTTTAGTGCTTGCCAATAAAACAAAACTTTGACAGTTCTGGGCACACAAGACTTTAACTTTAACTAGGAATTTTTAAACACAAATCAAGAAACATTTTCACAGAGTTATCTTCTTTTGCTTACAGATAGGTCTCTTGATGGTACATAAGTACTCCATCTTTCAAAATAATATCTCAAATGGTTAAGTCAAGTGGACAAGAATGAAAATTTTAACTGAGTTTCTAAGTCAAAAAGGGCCATAATTCAAATAAAATTCTTGACAGAATTACCTTCTCCTGTCAATGTTTGGGGATCATGATGGTAAACAAGTATTCCAACTTTCAAATTAATATCTCAAACAGTTTAGTCAAAAAGTGGACTGGTACGAAAAAAACTTAACCAAGATTCTAAGTCGATAAAGGGCCTTAATTTTTAAAACAAATCCCTGACAGAGTAACCTTCTCTTGCCTACAGATGAGGGTAATGATGTAAACAAGCATTCAAAGTTTCAAGGCAATATCTAAAAGAGTTATGGCAATAAGTGGATTTTACCCATTTTCAATGTATTTTCTAAGTAAAAAAGGGGCATAATTCTATCAAAAACCTTGACAGAGTTATGTACTCTTGTCTGTTGATGTAGGTCATGATGGTAAACAAGCATGGTTAGTTTCAAAGCAATAACTAATGGTTTTGAAATAAAGTGAGGTGGTACGAAAAACTTAACCAAGCTCAATACACTTTCTAAGTCAAAAAAGGGCCATAATTCTGTCAAAAACCTTGACAGAGTTATGTACTCTTGTCTGTAGATGGAGGTTATGATGGTAAACAAGTATGGTAAGTTTCAAAGCCATACCTCTCATAGTTTTGAAATAAAGTGGGGTGGTACGTAAAACTTAACCAAGATGTGACACCGACGCCGATGCTGATGCCGGGGCGAGTAGGATAGCTCCCCTTTTCTTTGAAAAGTCAAGCTAAAAATGATAAAATCTGTCAATTGTGATGATCGGCTACTTTTGCGCTTGTGGCAGGTACGATTTTACCATTTTACTTGAGGAAATGTAGGTGAGCGAAAAATATCGATTTTTATTTTCATTTTATTATTCTGTAACGCAATTCAAATCGTAAAAACAGAATTTTGATTTTAAAAATCAGTCACTTCAAATGAATAATCAAGTGAGTGGTCATGCAATTGACATCAGTGTTGCTTGCCAGCCAATCACTCAGGCACGTATATAAATGTATCATATTTATTTACCAATAATTTTATTTGCAAACATAATTATGCAGTATCAACCTGTTCACTATAAATTGTAACAAAGGTGGAAATCTATCTGTAAAATACAATTAACATTGTTTTGGGTTTCTTTTCTTGGATGAACAGATTTTATTTTGAATCGGTGACTATTCTCATTGTTGGGATTACACATTGTGTCATTTTGTTAATTTGGATTTTACAGTGATGTTTTTAATTGTTAAGTTTTATATGTTTTTGTCAATCAATTAAAATTAAATTTCACAGAAGTACGTATGATGTGTTGAATTAATTATATTCTCAATTTGTGCGAAATCCACATACAAATAATCCAGTTATACCGATGTATATAAGTGTCGGGTTAGAAGTGGCTCCAAGTGTATGATTATGTTTACTTAAAACTGGAATTTACAAATATTGTTCAATCTTCATTAGGGGTGTAACGATAGTCGATACTATTGACTTATCGCCATAGTATAATGTCCGATTGTCAACAGTTGATAGCAATTTCACACTATCAATACTATCGCCGATAGTCTGGACAGCTATCGACTTTTCTCGATAGTTTTATTTTCATTTTTGAATGCGTTATTTACATAAAATGTAGTTGATATTCCTTTGCCATAAAACGGATGTACACATTACGGGCTAGCCTAAGTTATATATGACGACTTTTCCCTTTAAGCACATTATTATATTTCAAATTATTTGTAAGTCATTGAAGCTTAGGGTATTGTAATTTATCTTTTGTTTATTGTGAAGGCATGGTCAAATAACAATTTCATAATTCATCTGTTTATAACAGGTATTGATACAAACAAATCAAACCAACTTAGTAAAATATATAGTTTGTAAACTATGGTGATAGTATCGCGATAGTGAAGCCAACTATTGATAGTCTATCGTGATAGTACTTTTAACTATCGATAACTATCGTGATAGTAAACTTAGCTGCAATAGTCAGCCCAAATCTTCATCTATGGGGATACCCCCAACAATCAATTTCTGATCATAACTGTTTGTTGATAAGCACTGTGTTCCTGGAGAATGGTTTATATATATCTTTGGGCCACTGCATTGTTTGTAATTCATGCCATCCACTTCGACTTCACCAAGGACCATTTGTTAACTTACATTGTGTTCTTTTATATTTAGCTGAATTAGTGCTCTCAACACTCATTAACAGAATAAGAGAGATCATGAAATCAATTATGGATAAGTATGAATTTGATGTTATTGGAGATATCTCACAAATCATTAAATTTTGTTGCCCTCATTAATTGAGTCAGTGCTGTCTTCAGTTGATTTAAATTTTAATGAGCTCTCTAATCAACAGATGATTTTGAGATATCAATATTAAGTGCTATAGTGAAATTTTGTAATTACAATTAATTAAAAACCTTCAAATCAACTGAAGAGCTCTGCAATTGATTTGTAGTTGTAGTTATCTCTAATCATTTGTAGAGCTCTTCAAATATTTCAGTTTATGTAGAGTTGGCGTTCCATAAGGCAAAGGTACTTGGTGTGTGGAAAAGACCACCCAGCCCTCTACTACAACCCACTAAGGCTCAAATTTTGCGCATGTTATATAAGAGATACCTGAAAAAAATCGGAAAATGTGAAAAATATCAGTGGGTCGTAGTGTGTTGTAGCAGAGGGATGGTGTGTACTAGTTCTGTCTTCCACAACTGAAATTGGTCTTGTTGTTGTGTCAGTTGACCATATTTAGAATGAGAAATCACAGAAAGCCGGCACTGGGTTTGGACCCCCATCACCCAGAGGCCTATCTACAACCTTAATACTGATATATATTAATAAAATTTTTAAAAGAAATTCACTATATACATATATAGTAGTTTAGTACATACTATGGTACCGGGAGGGTTGTAGAGGGACATCTGGGCAGGAACGTAGATTATTCTACGTTCCTGATCTGGGTGATGAGGGTCCAACAGGCTGATGCAATTGTCCGATCGGTGATCAGGCTTCCAAAAATAAACTTTTTTAAAAATGAATAATTTCATACAATTTACATTCTATTACAAAGTTCAGATGTAGAGAATAAATTTAAAAGTGAATAAAAGTCATCTTGAGATTTTTTAACACAATTAAAATAAGTTTGAAATCACTGAAAAACACATTTTTTAAGATTTTCAGTGCAAATCTTCATGAATGTTTCTGAAACAGCTAGGGAATGTTATTTGCATTAGTAGGGTATGAAAAAACTCCACATCACCAAATTCCATCCAGCCATTTCTTGCGCCAGGTTTTTTCCATATATTTTAATTATATGTGAAATCAAAAAAAGGACCGGCGCAACAAACAATACCTTTGTGCATCTTAATTTGGGTATCTTTATAATTATGTGTGTATTTTCTATGAATTTGAGCTGTTTTAGAACTTTCTGTCAATAAGTTTAAAAGAAAATGCCAAAAATGTCTTTTCTTCACAATTCGGAGACAAATTTTTGCAGGAAAACATGAATAATTCTGTACTTTTAATTTTTTTAGATGTTTTTATCATCCACAACGTGTTCAAACCTTTTCCAAGTGAAGAAAATCATTTTAAAAAAAGCTGATTTTCGAAAGCCCGATTGGGCAATTGCATCAGCCTGTCCAAACCGTGCTGGCTACCTGTAATTAGGGTCAACCTTCGACCAGGTGTGTACCTGTGTGTAGCAACGGGCAAACTACTTCAACAGTGTTAAAGCTTAATTGATTTGGGTGTTACCCCTCTCATAAATCAGATATTTAATAACTGACATACCTTATCCGAAGTATTGCGTAGATATCGTTACTGTATACACCTTAAACTATTTTAAGATCTCTAAATTTGGGAAACCCATTTTATTGCTAAATGCGGTACTGTCGGTACTGTAGTCCGTGTTTTTGTATTTTTAACGACCGTAACTTTTTGAAAACATAAAATATTTTAAACTGTTTTATATCACTGCATGGAAAACTAATAAAATATACAGTTTATTCATTATTTTCAATTTTTGTTAAGTTTCAAAATGAAAAATTCGGGACCGCGTAGATTCTATGTTACACTGTTTTACTCTCTCTGTAACATGTAGGTGAAGTAGTGGCGTCTTCATCCTTGTCAAAAATTCTATTGCTGTCTCAGAAATGAAAAGATTAAATACTAACTGTGAAATAATACGGTTAAAAATAGAAATATTCGGCACGCAACCACCGAGATCAGTGAAAGTGAAGCCAGAGAAAATGTCTTTGAGGACATGAAAAGCACTTACAGGAAAAGCCATGATGAACATTTTCGGTAGAAAATTGGTGTGGTTCGATGCTATGGAGAAGGATCCCATCTATAAAGCGATAAAGAAGACAGTCAATCAACTAATTGCAACAGAACACTACGAAGGGGAGGAAGCCTTAAAGTACGCCATTCTTAAACGGAGATTTCTGTTTGATAAAGTGCTGGACAATTACGTCACTCCACAGTTGGAAGAGGAAGAAGATACGGAACGAATTGAAGATACTGAGTGAGAGTAATACATGTATAACAGGACTGTGGAACTTGCTCGCCTAATAGTAAAACGATGTTGTCGGAGCTAAAGTGAGCTGCGTGTCTTTTGTATATAAAAAAAACTTTATGATCTGTGACATTTCTATCAACGAATTGACTGACTTCATTCATTTGTTCAATCTGGAAAGAGAAAACTTGTGTCTGTTTTATTAAAACTCATGCTTTTATATTAAAGAAATGTAGATGATTTTAGAAGAAAAAAATAAATGTAGCTAATAAACAAAGGTGTTGCTTTGTGACTTCTCTTTCTCGGTCATTTTTCCAATAGGTGGTGTTTACCATTTAACTAAGAGTATATAAAAACTTCTAGCAACAAGCAAGAGTTTAAATCAAATAATAAGCTTTTATCTAAAACTATTCATTTAAAATATACGCAAGATTAAAATAATGTTTTCCTACAGCGCTCACTCCGCTAAAATTAACGCTATTCAAAGTACAGGCTCGCAGTGTGTCCTTGGTATTCTTAAAAAAATGTAATTTAATCGTGTCACCATGACAATCTCGCTTGTTATTTAATACCCGTTTGTTGTTTTTACAAGTATGCAGTTGATGTCCTTTCGAAATATTATATTAGTTATCATTTTTTTAAATATTTGATTAATCTACATGTATGTTGAGAAATATACGCAAAAGTTTGTTTTATTTTCATTGCATTATACGCTTGAATAAACCGTCCTATCTTTTAATAAGTGTTTAATTTGGAATTTTACAATGGGTAGGTTCCATTTATTGGTCATTGGGGTGCTCACTAAAGTCCAGTATTACTTGTAAGATTTCGACGGCATACCCCAAAGTTGAAATGAAATAATCCAAAATATCAACATGCATGTCTCATTTGCAGGAACCAGTGCCTTATAGATAGAAATCGAAGCGGCGATGATCATATGTCCTTCGAACAGGATTACTGTTTCATTTAAATACTTAAACAATATGTTCTCATACCCAGGAACGTTAAATTAACATAATATAATTGGTTTCCGAGGTTATTGACATTGATATTTTAAAACTTTCGTTATAACCTGAAAAGTCTGCTGCTGTCTCTCAGCGTGAATAATCTATACTCACTTCAAATGTATCGTTGCGACTGTTTCTGTCACACTCGCAGACTTTCAGGAATCTTGGTGCCAATCGAGTTAAGAGTAATTTTGGAATATATGGACCCTCCCGAGTTCCATGCACTGGTCTGCGACTGTTTTCTACTTACTCGCAGACTTTCAGGAAACTTGGTGCCAACCGAGTTAAGACTAGTTTTGACATTTAGAGACTCTCCGCGAGTCGATTGCAGTGGTCTGCGACTGTTTCTGGCACACTCGCAGACTTTCAGGAATCTTGGTGCCAACCGAGTTAAGAGTAATTTTGGAATATATGGACCCTCCCGAGATCAATGCGTTGGTCTGCGACTGTTTCTAACACACTCGCAGACTTTCAGGAATCTTGGTGCCAATCGAGTTAAGAGTAATTTTGGAATATATGGACCCTCCCGAGATCAATGCGTTGGTCTGCGACTGTTTCTAACACACTAGCAGACTTTCAGGAATCTTGGTGCCAGTCATGTTAAGATCACTCCCGAGCATCGTGACAGACGTCTTGTCACGTTTATCTCCCCTTTAACGCATGCGCAGTGCCCTAAAGGGCAAATCTTCGGGAAGGGGCAAATCTTCGGGACCCGAAGATTCCCCCCCCTCCCCAGTTTTATACTACTGTTATACAGTAGCTGAATATGATAAACAGAAGCTAGTCTACCAGTGACCAGTCATGTTAATTGACATCTACTGTGAATTTGCATGGCTGACTGGACCCCTGTGGTGAATACCCCACATTCCTGTTCAATTGTCTTTAACCCCTCACTGACAGAAGTATAGGATTCGAACCCCGCTTCCGAAATGGAGAATGAGAGTTCACGGTACTGGTACTTCCCAGGAACGGTTGTTAGGTGAACTGTCCGTCTGTAAATAACTGAAATACAGTTGAAAACGAAAGTCGGACCAAAGAACAAGAAAAGACAGAAGTGTGTATTGTAACTGCAATTTTTATGTCCGATGAAATACTAAAAAGGAATGTACTAGATATTTGTCTCTCGCTCTTCAGTGTGACAGTTGGTTTGTTTTTGTCCGTCCTTACGCCTGTCACTAATGCAGTTGTCAAGCGCATTATGTAGCCACCAGCCAAAGTCTACAGAAATAAGTAAACAACAAAATAACCTTTCCATGTGTAAGCGGATACATATTTCATAACCTGTCAGCGGTACATGTATTCGAGCCACCGGGTAAGCGCCTGTTGCCTGTCTGCAATCGCGCCCAATAGCGCTATATGTACTAGCTAATTTAATCACTTAATATAAGATGTGTTTCACCTAATTACATACGTTTATTTTCAGCGTTCTTGTATATAAGTCGGGTCATGAGAAAACCTATAAATAAATAAAATAAAAGAATATATAGTTTCTTACATTATGTTTGTTTTATGGTTACAACATGCTTTTTATTTTATATGCGTATATGTAAAATATGTTATAATTCATACATATAACTTTGTAATATATATTGCGTTCCATCTTTCTTCTAACATGCACATTTATTGTTGCGGAATTCGAACACCGGGCTATCTAAGGAACTCCACCTGAGGTGCCGACTGCGCATTTCTGTGAAATGTATAATAGCCTCTAGAAACACAATGTATATATACTAAGGTTAGTTAAAATTATGCGCATGAATTCATCGTTATGGTCAGTCGTACATGTTTGTGTTTGAATGGTTTAAATCTCCTTATTCACAAAATATACATAATATGTCACGGAACCTATCGCTGCTGCGGTTCGATGCAATGTTTATTCTACAGTGCGAAGATATTAACACCCGTTATAAAATATAGGGGGTATGCAGAAGTTAAAAACGTACGAAATATACGTGAAACGCAGTACTAGTTCTTCCTATAACCGATGTAGAAAGCATTTTTTTTAAACAAAATTGTGGGAACAATCGTTTTCGGAAATATATATAGTTCTTCAATAGTTATAGCTGTAGCGCACACCGACTTTAACAGTCCTGCGGGTCATGTCAGGAAAGTAAAACGTGCTGTGCACGAGTAAGGTGATTAATGCATACGCTAAACCTAATCAGTTACGTTCCAGTTCCGTGTTTGGATAGATACTCAATTGCGTACGCATGATTACATGCCACAACACTCAGTAAGGTATTAATATCACCAAACACGAATGTTCTTATTCAAGTGGTTTTGTTTTCGAAAATCTTGACAATTCACATCCTTGCAACTGAAACAGAATCTCGAAAAAAATACAGTTACATAAATTACTGAAATTATGAATTACATTAAACTTATTAGACACGCGTACACTCACAGACGCAGATACGCACACACGTATGCATGTATATCAAACAAGAGAATATTATAGTCAATTGTGAAAATACAAGTATATGCATTTAACATAATACATTTTAGTTAAAATAAATAACCACTATGCAAAAAGTGTGCAACAAATAGCGAGAAATGCGCAGAACCGTGTCATATTAGCTTTTAAATTTTTATTTTAAAACATCTTCTACCAATTGTAAGAGGGACTGAATTCCACATACTTAAATATTGAAAGGAATGAGTAGTACGTGAGATTTGTACAGTTTTGCCTTGGAGAGGATCGTAAACTATAGCTTATGTGTTCTGTTGCCGTATTATTGAGTGATTTTTAGTAACACATCTTATAAAATACACTTCCTGCATATTTGAAACAGCGATTTTCAATTGTGAGCCACTGAATGATTTAAAGAAGTTGTATATCTAGTATGTGATCATTGTATAGATGCGAAAATAATGCTGCAGCAATCTATGGAACGCCAAATCTACATATACTCAAATATTTGAAGAGGTCTTTAAATAATTGGAGAGCTCTCTATTTCAATTATTGATATCAAAAATTGATTTAAAGCGCGCAATAAATGAATTGAAGACCTCTCCAATTCAATTGAAGATATCAAAAATTAAGGTGTATTTCAGCTGTTTTTAAGAGCTCTGTAATTGAATTGAAGAGGTCTCTAATTGATTTGAAGACCTCTGTAATTGTTTTATAGCGCGCTACAAATTAATTTATAGAGGTCTTGAATTCAATTAGAGACCTCTCTAAATCAATTTGAGCGCGGTGAAATTCAATTTTAGATGTCTTGAATTCATACCAAATTTACATATACTCAATTATTTGAAGAGGTCTTCAAATATTTGGAGAGCTCTGTAAAATATTTGGAGAGTTCATAAATCAAATTTTGATATCAAAAATTCGTTTGTAGCGCGGTTTAAATCCATTAATTTGGAGACATCTACAATTCAATTGAAGAGGTCTCCATTTAAATTGTAGACCTCTATAATTGTTTTATAGCGCGCAAGAAATGAATTAATGATATCAAAAATTGATTTTGAGAGGTCTATAATTGAATTGTACGCGCTTCAATTGTTTTATTTGAGAGCTCTCTATTTCAAGGTTGTACATGGATTATATTGAAGCGCGGTACAAATGAATAAGAGACCTCTCTAAATCAATTTTTGATATCATAAATTCATTTCTTGCGTGCTGTAAAACAATTAAAGAGGTCTCTAATTCAATTGGAGACCTCTTCAATTGAATTATAGATGTCTCTAAATCAATGGATTTAAACCGCGCTACAAGCGAATTTTTGATGTCTTTAATTAATTTGTAGACCTCTCCAAATATTTTACAGAGCTCTCCAAATATTTAAAGACCTCTTTAAATACTTTAGTATATGTAGATTTGGCATGTATTAACATCGATTTCAAGATATCTAAAATTGAATTTCACCGCGCTCAAATAGAATTAGAGAGGTCTCTAATTGAATTCAAGACCTCTATAAATTAATTTGTAGCGCGCTATAAAACAATTGCAGAGGTCTTCAAATCAATTAGAGACCTCTTCAATTCAATTACAGAGCTCTTAAAAACAGCTGAAATACACCTTAATTTTTGATATCTTCAATTGAATTGGAGAGGTCTTCAATTCATTTATTGCGCGCTTTAAATCAATTTTTGATATCAATAATTGAATTAGAGAGCTCTCCAATTATTTAAAGACCTCTCTATTACAATTTTTGCGCGCTATAATTATTTGGAGATATCTCTAATTGAAATTGAGACCTCTAATATTATTTGAAGAGCTCTCCAAATATTTAAAGACCTCTTCAAATATTTGAGTATATGTAGATTTGGCGTTCCATAGCAATCGTACGTTGAATTGTAAAACTACAAATCAAACAAATCCTTTGACAAAGTACTTGCAAGTCCCATTTGATTTTATCGATTGTTTTGTTTGCAATTACAAAACCTAGATTCTAGTTTTATTTTGTATATACCGCATATTTATTAGGTAGTTTTTCCAACAAAATTTGGAAATTATCTGGCAACAGTTCAGGTGTATTAGGTGACCATTTCTACTCAAAGGAAAGGAAACTATAATATTTTGTTAAGTCAATATAATTTGATTATGCACAACATTGTAAATATCACAACCTGTTGTGTCACTGTCCGTACATTACATATGCAATCTTATGACCCTGGTTATGTTTATGATCGCAGCACGTGAAATTTGGCATTACAGAAGAAACATATTTTAGTATTGTCTTGTACTCATTCATACTCAGATTTTACGAAACCAATGATGTACGCGAACGTGAATATGACAACGGCAATTATATGTAGAAGATTTTGGTACGATTTTGGGAAGACTGCTATATTATACAGAAATAAAATGGACAGAAATAAGAAGGGAGGAAAGATATATTTCGAAATGCTTTGTAATCAGTGATAATAAATCCGAATTATAACCGCCGATATAACACTCGCATATTTACTTTAATTTATATTGCGTCATGTTCCCTTGTTTCTTCAAAAATTTCGTACTGTTTTCAAACATGTGAGTAAACTTCTGATATGTTTTATATTCCAGAAATTTTCATTCTAGGTATAATGAAATAGCGCAAAAGAAGGAAAGAGCTTCACATGTGTACATTTCATGATCATGTTTTCTCACGATGTGTAGATGTCATGATCTTAAAATCTTACGATCGCCGCATGTCTTCTCCGGTGCTACCTGTAAATGTTAGATATCGTATATAATATTCAATAAAAACACGATTTATTCGTACATTTTTGTGCTTTTTGATTCTTTTAACACATTTATGAACTTATTAGTTTAAGTAAACGCTTATTTCATGAAGATTTGGGTAAGTTTTAAAAAGATTTGGTAAGATTTGGGTAAGATTTGGGTAGATTTGGGGTTTTCGTGCGGCCGCGACGGACTATCATCGATCAGAAAAGCTCACCCTGGCTACGCCAGGGTGAGCTAATAATTAAAACAGCAGAAAACAAGAGCTGTCCCTCACAAGTGACGAATGCCCCCGAAAGAGGTGCCTCACAGTCTGTGTCCTCTCCATGTGCTCAATAAATGTGCTATGTAATTTTAAAATCCTTCCATGCATGACAGAGTAACCATGCATACAGTATTCCATTACTTTAAACACTAAGTGTGACCTTGACCTTTGAGGTTGGGACTTGGGTCTTGCACGCGACACATCGTCTTGATGTGCTAGACATTTGTGCCAAGTTATTTTAAAATCCTTCAAAGCATGATGAAGTTATAGTCCGGACACAAATGTATGCATATATACAGGATTCCATTACCTATAAACTCTAAGTGTGACCTTGACCTTTGTGGTAGGGATGTGGGTCTTGCACGTGACACGTCGTCTTGATGTGCTAGACATTTGTGTCAAATTATTTTAAAATCCTTCAATGCATGACAAAGTTACAGTCCGGACACGAATGTGTGCATATATGTATATATAGACGCAACCATTACCTTCAAACTCTAAGTGTGACCTTGACCTTTGAGCTAGGGACAGGGCTCTTGCACGCGACACGTCAGCTTGATGTGCTAGACATTTGTGCCAAGTTATTTTAAAATCCTTCAATGCATGACAAAGTTACAGTCCGGACACGAATGTGTGCATATATGCATATATATATAGAGGAATCCATTAGCTTCAAACTCTAAGTATGACCTTGACCTTTGAGCTAGGGACGTGGGTTTTGCACGCGACACATCATCTTGAAGTGCTAGACATTTCTGCCAGGTTATTTTAAAATCCTTCGATGCATGACAAAGTTACAGTCCGGACACGAATGTGTGCATATATAGAGGATTCCATAACCTTCATACTCCAAGTGTGACCTTGACCTTTGAGGTAGGGATTTGGGTCTTGCACGCGACACGTTGTCTTGATGTGCTAGACATTTGTGCCAAGTTATTTTAAAATCCTTCAATGCATGATAGATTTACAGTCCGGACACGAATTTGTAAGTGGGGACGCACAGACGGACGGACGGTGCGATTTTAATATGCCACCCTTCGGGGGCATAAAAAGTTAAAAAAAATATTGGGTTACGGTGGGATTCGAACTTGTGGCTTCGTAAAGTACACTTATACAAAAGTGCGAGAGCAGACACATTTACCAATTATACCAAGGTGACACACCTCTACAAGAACGAAAAATAAACTAATATAATATCATATATATTTAAAAAGGCAATCAAAGATTATTCAGTGGACTGTGCTTCGTTTCTTTAATGTCGAAGGCTGTGTAAGTGTGAAAAGCAATAATATTTCCATTTTTCTCAGCGTAGATGGCGCCTGAAACATGAAAAGCGCTTTTCTCTATTTTTATCAGCGTATATTGCGCCCTCTATGGAACGAACAACTCAATTACAAACAACAACTCTTGCATTTCCAAAACAAGAGCTGTCCCTCACAAGTGACGAATGCCCCCGAAAGAGGTGCCTCACAGTCTGTGTCCTCTCCATGTGCTCAATAAATGTGCTATGTAATTTTAAAATCCTTCCATGCATGACAGAGTTACCATGCATACAGTATTCCATTACTTTTAAACACTAAGTGTGACCTTGACCTTTGAGGTAGGGACATCGGTCTTGCACGCCACACATCGGCTTAATGTGCTGAACATTTGTGCAAAGTTATTTTAAAATCCTTCAATGCATGACAAAGTTATAGTCCGGACACAAATGTATGCATATATACAGGATTCCATTACCTAAAAACTTTAAGTGTGACCTTGACCTTTGAGCTAGGGACGTAGGTCTTACACGCGACACATCAGCTTGATGTGCTAGACATTTGTGCCAAGTTATTTTAAAATCCTTCAATGCATGACAAAGTTACAGTCTGGACACGAATGTATGCATATATAGAGGAATCCATTACCTTCAAACTCTAAATGTGACCTTGACCTTTGAGCTAGGGATGTGGGTCTTGCACGCGATACGTCGTCTTGATGTGCTAGACATTTGTACAAAGTTATTTCAAAATCCTTCAATGCATGACAAAGTTACAGTCCGGACACGAATGTGTGCATATATGCATATATAGACGCATCCATTACCTTCAAACTCTAAGTGTGACCTTGAACTTTGAGCTAGGGACGTGGGTCTTGCACGCGACACGTCGTCTTGATGTGCTTGACATTTGTGCCAAGTTATTTTAAAATCCTTCAATGCATGACAAAGTTACAGTCCGGACACGAATTTGTAAGTGGGGACGCACAGATGGACAGACAGACGGACGGTGCGATTTTAATATGCCAACCTTCCGGGGCATAAAAAGTACAGAATCCAAGTGTTTATTCAAATGTAAATATGTTTTTGAGTGCTTAACCATATCATTCTGTACTGATGTACTATGATGATTTTAATAAGTGATCATATATTGTGTTTAGATTGTATTGAACTCTTTTTACATTTTATTATATTTTTAGATTATTGTCCAATGAACTCATGGTAAAGTTCTACTTGAAGAGCATTAATACAGAAGCTCCCCACCGCATCAATCTCTGCATATGGACATGAACTCAGTAAAAATACATTTTGATACATTGATAGTAGCTTTGAATTTTTGCATTGCTTAAGTTAATATATCCAAATTTACATTCCTCATTAAAGGCAAATCCTAAATTTTAAGATATCAAAACATACATATTTAAAAAGATCGACTTACCCGAAATATTTCAGCCTTAAGTATGGAATGCGTGCGGTAATCCTTGTTAAGATGATCTAAAAATAGTTATGCACGGGTGGTAGTTTTTTCGTCGACCTTCAGTTTCGTCACCGAGACTTTTGTGTACAAAAGAGGTTGTGGTTTCGTCACCCTATTTAATTGTATACTTAATTGTTGGTTTGACATAAATGGGATCAAACAAACCAATTAACGTTGTCATTACACGGGGTATTATTAACACCTTTTTTCATCCAATTCTATTATCACATAATTTACTGTTATCAGTCGTATTAGGGAGTTTTAATGTCAAAATATACAAAAGAAGTTATAAAATGACAAAAATAACTATACATAACAAACACTACAGGAATGATGGACACGGACATTTATTTTTTTGTAAAGGCACATAACAATAACATAATATACAGCAAAACATGATATACAATACATTAGTAAATGAACAAAACATACAAACAATACTAACCTATAAAAGACGGACAAGCACACATTAAAGAATCTATCAATTCTTTCAAATTATTTAGCACAGTATATACAATACAAACAATACATTTAATAAATGAACAAGCATAATATAAGTCACAACAAAACAGTAAACTTAGCACATTTCATTAAGTCAGCACACTGATTTTAGCACTAATAACAGTCTTACTCTTATCCAGTTATCTTCTTTAATCCTGTTCCTCAGCATGTACCGCGTCCCTTAGTGTGGATGGTCCCAGTCCTGCTAACTTGGCGCATGTCCTCAGTAGTTGTGTGGTGGTTGATTTTCCATCTTCGTAATCGTCCCAAGCGGCAAACAGTTCTCCGTGGATCCTGGCGTATTTTGCACGGTGGAGTCTGGTCAGCAGGTGGGCTGACACGAGTCTGATCTGTAGATCTACCGTTTCAGCCTCGCCGCGAAGCAGAGGCACAAGGAGATAGAACCCCAGATCAGCCCGGCCAGCCTTGGCATATATGGCTTAAATCTGGAGGTTGCTACATACCCTTGTATTTTTGTTACCAGTAACAAACCTTCTTTCTTCTAGTAACAAGAGTAACAACATCCAAATCTGAACTTGTAATGATGAAGACAGTACACCAAGTTCATAAAATAATTACTCATTTCTGAGTCCCTTGGTAACACTAGTAACAAAAGGTAACAGCGTATATACTTCTAGTAACAAAAAGGTCAAAAGAGGTAACGACCACTTAGGTTATAAAATTTAAAATATCTTATCATTTCTGAGTCCCTTAGTAACACTAGTAACAAAAGGTAACAGCCTATATACTTCTAGTAACAAAAAGGTCACAAGAGGTAACACTCACTTAGGTTATAAAAGTTAAAATATCTTATCATTTCTGAGTCCCTTAGTAACACTAGTAACAAAAGGTAACAGCCTATATACTTCTAGTAACAAAAAGGTCACAAGTGGTAACACTTACTAAGGTTATAAAATTTAAAATATCTTATCATTTCTGAGTCTCTTAGTAACACTAGTAACAAAAGGTAACAGCCTATATACTTCTAGTAACAAAAAGGTCACATGTGGTAACACTTACTAAGGTTATAAAATTGAAAATATTTTATCATTTCTGAGTCCCTTAGTAACACTAGTAACAAAAGGTAACAGCCTATATACTTCTAGTAACAAAAAGGTCACAAGTGGTAACACTCACTTAGGTTATAAGATTTAAAATATCTTGTCATTTCTGAGTCCCTTAGTAACACTAGTAACAAAAGGTAACAGCCTATATACTTCTAGTAACAAAAAGGTCACAAGAGGTAACACTCACTTAGGTTATAAGATTTAAAATATCTCGTCATTTCTGAGTCCCTTAGTAACACTAGTAACAAAAGGTAACAGCCTATATACTTCTAGTAACAAAAAGGTCACAAGTGGTAACACTCACTTAGGTTATAAAATTTAAAATATCTTATCATTTCTGAGTCCCTTAGTAACACTAGTAACAATAGGTAACAGCCTATATACTTCTAGTAACAAAAAGGTCACAAGAGGTAACACTCACTTAGGTTATAAGATTTAAAATATCTTGTCATTTCTGAGTCCCTTAGTAACACTAGTAACAAAAGGTAACAGCCTATATACTTCTAGTAACAAAAAGGTCACAAGAGGTAACACCCACTTAGGTTATAAAATTGAAAATATCATCATTTCTGAGTCTCTTAGTAACACTAGTAACAAAAGGTAACAGCCTATATACTTCTAGTAACAAAAAGGTCACAAGTGGTAACACCCACTTAGGTTATAAAATTTAAAATATCTTATTATTTCTGAGTCTCTTAGTAACACTAGTAACAAAAGGTAACAGCCTATATACTTCTAGTAACAAAAAGGTCACAAGAGGTAACACTCACTTAGGTTATAAAATTTAAAATATCTTATCATTTCTGGTGCATACTTTCATGTAACTGCTATATTTCTATAACATTTATCCGTTTGTCAGTTTACATCAGTGTCTCCTTGTTAAATATATAGACATTAAAGAAGTTTTAGAAGAAAACAAATTTTTCAGCAAAATCTGTTATGTATGGGTGACATTAGAATAAACACTTCCTCCCAATGCCCTCTATCAATGTGTATCATGTAAAGTAAGTGGACTAAATACAAAATTTCATAGATAATTCAACTCTTAGGTTGAGAAGAGTTATGGTTATATGATACTGCACTCTTCTATCACTATAATAATGTAATATCAAGTAAATCTGTTTCATGGTTTAGGACTTAAATTTTTCTGACAAACATAATGTCATAAGATAATGGGAGATAATTTTAAAATGAGGTTAGCTAGATTAATGGTTCTTAGTCACTGCACTCTCTTTCAATGGTCTCTATCACTGTGTCTGTATCATTGATTAACTCAATCTTTAACATAGTTTTCAAGTTATGTATGAAAATACACCATTATTATGGTGATTTAATGCCACAATGAAAAATTGAAACAGAAACAGAATCTGCCTTGTGATGCTGGTTATTCCAGCAAAACATTTTTTGAAGGTAATTTACTTGTTTATGACCAGATATCAGAGTGTAATTCAAATAGATCTACTTGATTATTTAAATTGCAGCTTTTCAGTTAATTTCTATATCGCCTTTCCAACATTTGATAAAGTTTGATTGAACTGTCATACACATTTTAAAATGCTCTTGTAATGCAAGTTATAACTCTGCATTGAAGATGCAAAGATGAAAAGGAATCATTGAATGCAGTGTTTTGAAGAAATGTACAGTGCCTTCTTGTTTGAAACAGGAAATAATAACAGTATGATTAAGCACCCTTTTTTTAGTTTTAGTTTATTTTAGCTCGATTGTGAAGAAAGCTTTTAGCTTATCGAGTCACTCTGAGTCCGCTTTCTGGAAGAACCAGTACTGGTGCCAAATGAGGAAGTACGGTCGTGACCCCAGTGGGGCTCGAACTCGCAACCTCCGGGATGAGCGGCCGATACCTTAACCTCTACACCACCGCTCCCCTTACCCTTTTTTTCAAAGATTCTGATTTTCTGCAGATTTTACAATGGTGGTTTATCATAAAATTTGTATTTAATATAAATGCAATAACCAAAAATGTTCAATAGCTATCAGTTCTTTAAATTGATTTACATAGGTGAACAAAGTCCTCTATGATTAAACAAAGACCTATAAACAGAAACTATAACTATAACTATACTGTTAGTATAGGTCTTTGGATTAAATAACACTCAAACAATGTCTAAGTTTCAGCATTATAAGAAAGAATGATATGGAAACGAGTAATTTAAAGATATGAGAGTTTTTATTCTTATCATGATTTAAAATTTGAATGGTTTCAAATTTGACCAGTTATAAGGAAAATCCTTCTGTAGGGTAGGACACTAATTTGCATGAAAACTTGCATTCTGAACAGGAATGTGAGATATGTGGCCACAGGGGTCCAGACAGACATGTGTATTCACAGTAGGGTCTTTAAGCCGATGATTGTTCATAGCTACTTCATAGCTACTATTTCGGCAGGTAAAAGTTGATAAATGATGGTGCACATGGTTACAAGAGTAAAAAACACTTATCATTTGAAGAAGAAAACAGATAAAAATAAAGAAAATTATTAAGTTCACTTATGCTTTTCAATATAAGCTGATCTACACAATGTATTTTTAGCTCACCTGGCTACGCCAGGGTGAGCTTTTCTGATCGATGATTGTCCGTCGTCCGTCATCCGTCGTCCGTCAACATTTTGATTCAAATGACATCTCCTCTGAAACCTCTAGGCCAATGTTGATAAAACTATGCAGGAATGTTCCTTGCATGAAGCTCTACCAAAATTGTTCAAAGAATTCCATTCCATGCAGAACTCTGGTTGCTATGGCAAAAAATAGGAAAAACTTTAAAAATCTTCTTCTCTGAAACCACAATGCCTAGAGCTTAGATATTTGGCATGTAGCATTGTCTAGTGGACCTCTACCAAGATTGTTCAAATTATGATCCCCGGGTCAAAATTGACCCCGCGCGGGTGGGCCCTTAGTTTTTGCATAGGAATATATAGGGAAAACTTTAAAAATCTTCTTCTCTGAAACCACAAGGCCTAGAGCTAAGATATTTGGCATGTAGCATTGTCTAGTAGACCTCTACCAAGATTGTTCAAATTATGACCCCCGGGTCAAAATTGACCCCGCACAGGGGGTCACTTAGTTTTGCATAGGAATATATAGGAAAAACTTAAAAAAATCTTCTTCTCTGAAACCACAAGGCCTAGAGCTTAGATATTTGGCATGTAGCATTGGCTAGTGGACCTCTACCAATATTGTTCAAATTATGAGTCCCGGGTCAAAATTGACCCCGCCTCGGGGGTCACTTAGTTTTGCATAGGAATATATAGGAAAAACTTAAAAAATCTTCTTCTCTGAAACCATAATGCCTAGAGCTTAGATATTTGGCAGGTCGCATTGGCTAGTGGACCTCTACCAAGATTGTTCAAATTATGACCCCCGGATCAAAATTGACCGCACCGGGGGTCACTTAGTTTTACATAGGCTTATATAGTAAAAACTTTAAAAATCTTCTTCTCTGAAACCACAAGGCCTAGAGCTTAGATATTTGACATGTAGCATTGGCTAGTGGACCTCTACCAATATTGTTCAAATTATGACCCCCGGTTCAAAATTGACCCCGCACCGGGGGTCACTTAGTTTTGCATAGGAATATATAGTAAAAACTTTAAAAAATCTTCTTCTCTGAAACCACAAGGCCTAGAGCTTAGATATTTGGCATGTAGCATTGCCTAGTAGACCTCTTTAAAGTTTGTTCAAATTATGCCCCTGGGGTCAAAATTGACCTTGCCCGGGGGGATCATTTGTTTTACAAAGGCGTATATAGGAAAACTTATTTGGTATATAACATTATCTAGTGATCTTCCACCAGGCAAGTGGACTTGTACCAAGGTGAGCGATATAGGGCCATCTTGGCCCTCTTGTTAACTAATATGGTGGTAAGCACATTGTCAATGTAATACCATAAAGGTATGCATTTCCTCAAATTGAGTAAAGTGTTCAGCTATGTATGTATGTAATGTTTGCAATGTAAATAAATTACTCAGGTAAGTCACTTTACCTACAGCCTAAGACATTTTCTTTAATATATGTCAAACATTTAATTTTGATAAAACTTTACTACTTTCACATAATTCTCAAAAGTGAGATTTAGTTTTCTGCCATAAAAGAAGTGCTCAAACTATCAAAAATTGCTAAATGTATGTCAAAGAAGTAAATTACTTTTTTGTGATAAAAAGCATTTCCACTGTTTGATAATAAACTAATTCTTAATAAACAAACAACAGGAAATAAGCAATAAACCAATTATCTCTACACATCAGTAAATGTCATGATCTGTTTATTGGACTAAATGTCCAGTCTAAAGACAGCTAATCCAACAGTGTTAAGGATTAGACCTGCAGTTTAGGGGGGTCACTTACGAAGGAGGTTTTAACTGTGTTTTTTCCTTTCTTACACAATACTGGCAGGATAGCAATTTTTATTAAATTAAAGAAATTCTGCTTTCTTTAATCAAAAGTGTCTCCTGGGTCCAGTCTGTAGACTACAATTATGCTCCTGTGATATACTAGTGTACAGTAGTTATGTAATCTTACATAACATACTGATAAGACAGAATAAAACCAAAATTTCATTATAGCCTGAGGCAATCAGTATTAAATCAATGGTTAATCTGTTTTAGATAACTGGTATTTGATGACTGGTCTTGTAATAAAATGTAAGAAAAAATAATACTTGTACCAGTATTTATTGTTCTGGTCAGATCTTTTTTACTGTGGAGTATATATAGAGAAATTGAGTATGTAACACCTTCATAGCGCATAAGGGAACAATGAAAGAATTTGCATTGGCAGAGCCCTTCACTTTTAAAAATCTGAAGTAGTCATTTATAGAAAAGTGAAATTGAATATTCTATGTAAAACACATTATGTTAATTTCTCAAAAATATATTACCAGTAGTGATTGGACTAATTGCAATCAAAAAGATGATTCAAGAATGTGCGAAGAATACACCACTGCAAATTCTTGAAACAGCTAAAATCCACCAATGCAAAACAGAGCTTAAGTGCTACTGTCCGTTTACTATACAAAGTTGATTTAATATCAGAGACATATAATTCACTTTGTTTAGCGAGAACAGAATTAATGTCTGATTTTGTAAATAAAAGACACATAACACATAGCCCGATTTTTCCTTAAATTCTGACCAAGTTTCATGAAGATCCAGTGAAAAATGCAGCCTCTTTAGCATACAGCCCAGTTAGCTCAATCGATAGAGCATGAGACTTGTAATCTTGGGGTAGCGGGTTCGATTCCCGGGGCTGACCAACTAAAATTACTAACAGTCTTTCAGATGAGACTTAAACCGAGGTCCCATGTATGGGTGCTACACACCTGGCATGTATAAGAACCAGGGGTGTCTCTGGAATATGGGACGCTTTCTGTATCTGCACTATCCGCCGAAACCTAAAATAACTAACCTCTTCTGGGGGCGTTGGTCATATGGGAAACCGTTACCAACGATAAAGCCCTAATATACGACTACATACACAAGGTTAAGTGTGGACAAACAGACAGACAGACGACGGACATCAGACAATCACAATATCTCACCTGAGCACAAATAAATGCTGCAGTACACCGCCAATATGTAACCTTAGTTAAAAAAATAACCCGTATGAAATTCAAAGGGAGACAACAGCTGTATCATTATATGATTGTTACTGGATTGTAGGAATGAAATATGAGGAATATTAATTTTACATTATGATATCACTGAAAATAAACCGAGGTATCGGAAGAAAACAGTAGAAAATGTTCACCATTAGTATATTTTAAGATCTGACCTAAAATAGCAAGTCATAATTGAATTGATACAAGAATGCAGTGGAATCCGTTATTTTACAAAGCGAAAATAATTCCTGGTATCTCTGATATGGCAAGCCATAATTTAACCCAAAAAAGAGATTTTTCCTAAAATATGGTAGATTTCTTAAAATCAGAGATTTCTCTTTAAATCAGGAGATATCTTTCTTTGAATAGATACATAGATATTTCTTTAATTTTGAGAGATACCTCACAAGTAAAAAGATATCTCTGAAATGATGTTAAACAGATATCTGTGTAAGTAGAAGAGATATCTGTTACAAAGTTCAGGAGATATCTTTCTGTGATGCAAATATATCTCTAAGAGTGAAAGAGATATCTCTATACAAACCAGAGAGATATCTCTTTTACTATTTGATCGAAAAGGATATATTTCTCGTATTTCATAGAGATATCTTGAATAGGGGGATATTTCTTGAATTCAGAGATATCTCTGTTAATTAAGAGATATCTTTCTTTCAATACAGATGTCTCATGTTTTGAAAGACTTCTCCCAACAGATATACCGTATCTTACCTAAATCAGAAGATAACTCTGAAAAGAGATATCTGTTTAAAAATCAGAGAGATATCTCTTAAACTTAGAGCAATATCTCTGTAACCTTGAGAGATATCTTTTACACCTTGTTAAATAGATATCTCTGTAGATATCACTTAAAGCTGCTCACTCTCAGATTTTGGTACAAAAATTTAGTTCTTCAATCTGTATGAAAATAACAAATTTTAGAACATATAGTCATATAAAAAGGTTCCAGTATAAATTTCTGTCACGTATATCTGTAGATTTGAAATAATACGCTACCAAATAATAAAGCGTTACAAATTCTTTGGAAATTCAAAAATTAAACATATTGTGTAGCAGTGCTTTAAACCCAGCATTTTCAATCATTTTTGCAAATTCCTATCAAGATTTTTACTTCTATTGTTGATTCTAACCTTTAGTTTTATGTTTATGTATTAGTATGTATTTTTTATATTTTTTTCAATGACAATTAACTGAGAGCGAGCAGCTTTAAAGTTCAGGAGACATTTTTATGTAGTACAAAGACATCTTAGCGTGAAAGAGATATCTTTATTAAAACGAATGGAATTATTCCTTAACTATATAGAGATATCTCTTGTTGGAATAAATAGTAAAATGGCTTGCGATACTCTCAGCATTTTACAGCTTTTGTGATAACCTTATGCCAGAAGAGTGGTAGTCGATTTATTTCTAGAAGTTTCTGTCCGCGACATGCCTTACATTGTATTTTGGCGGTTGTTGCGATTTCGGCAAGATTACATAACATATTCAAAACAGGTGAAACTATTTGCACCGCATATTTAAAGCATTTTACAGTATTTAAAAAAATTATTTCAGTCATGTAGAGCGTTTCTGATTTAGCTATGTACATACATATATTTTACGCTTAATCTGCACAAAAAAGTATGATTACGCACAACACCACAGGGATACGAAGTAGTGCTCGCTGAATACTTGTACTGAACCAGTAATCTTTTAACTTCTGTATTTAATAAATAATTTGCACTTGTTCAATTGCAGTAGACTGTTGTCTTTCATATTTTAATGGACGTTAGCAGAAGATATCTACTTTTTGCAGTGCTCCTTCCTAAAATACCTTATTAAATTTTCTGTGATTAGCAGATTTTCTCATCACTCTGTTGATCAGAAAGTCATATCTCACTCTGTTGATCAGAAAGTCATATCTTGATAGAATTCATAATTTTTCCCTTTCATTAAATAACATCATCTGTTCAGCATGGAACAAAGAGTTTCTAAATGAGTCAAGTACATCCGACCACAAAACATGACGTGGTCCTCAACTTACTTTGGGGAGTTTCACAGCCTAACGACACTAATTTTAAGTGTAACAATTGTATTTTAGAAAAGGTGTTGACACATACAACGTGAAACTGCGTACATTAGCCTCCGCCTTGTACCTGAGACAATACTAATTTTACTTGGCATTATAAATTAACTATCAAATCTCACATCCAATTAATTGTATTGAAATAATTGTTATCTCACTGTCCTCACACGATTTTCGGCAACAATAACATGCACACTGATTTGAGTGCCTTGTCCGTATGTGATTTGTAAGACTACTCTTCCACTCTAAAGACAATCGCTACAGTTTCATCATTTTTTTCAAGTATGAATTTTATTTCCAACATTTTTAACACACGGACATGTCTTTAAATGTAATAAAAGTTTAAAAACAACATAATCTTTGAAGCAGTGAGGAAAGTCCTTTCTTTATACGAGCGTATGCAATGATATCAATTCTACATTATTAGAACATTGTCAGCATGTATCAAGTCTATTTGCCACGATTAAATTTGAAAACAATTAGTAGTCCCTTCATTTATCAGTAATACATTAGAAAGAGTTATAAGAATGTATTGTGAATCAATTTTGCATTCAAATACAAAGACAGAACCCCTGATTAGAAATTTTAAAACCGAACCTCGGTTTAACATATTCATTTATTGAGCCGTATCACCCCCAAATAATCTGTTTTCGTGATTGTTTTGGTTTAAATCTAAGTTGACTATACTCTTGCATCTGACGGTTTGAAAAGTGGTGATTTTGTATACATTTAAAGTTGATTATTTGATGATTTTGAAGACCTGAACCCCTTCTTACCAACATCTGTTTGTATTCACCAAATCCGTGGTTGCACTTTTAAAGAAATTAAGTCCATTTATAGACACAAAACTTGTAACCAGAGATTTGTTTTCAAAGTAAGACGGCTCTCGTGTGCCTTTTTGTTTATTTCCTTAGATGAAAAAAAGTTATGCAGAAAAATGTTACCCGAATCGACGAAATCCGCCATTGTTATGTGCACCTTATTATCAAAGAAGTCACGTGGTACGCGCACCCTGCTGTAGTACTCAGAAGATCTATGCATACGCTGGGTGCAAGATATGATTTTTATCTAAGTTGTAAAAAATCTAATGGTGTTTTTTTTAAAGACCTTTATACAAGCGGTAATAAGGCTTTATGCATACATCACCCCAAGCTGTAACAGTTGTTGGTTGCTGATTAGAACCAGTCGAAACAGAGACCTAAAGTATGACATTCTGACACATTCCTGTCAATACAGTTTCATTAACCTTAACTTAAGTCACATTCGGTATGTACTAACCTCTTCTGAATTGAACTAAACAAGAGCACATGTTAAGTGTTTCATTATCTGAACTGAAATCACCTTTAGTATGCATTGACTAAACAAGAGCACATGACTGTGAAGTGCTTCATTATCTGAACTGAAATCACCTTTAGTATGCATTGACCGTGCTGGTTTGAAATTAACATCAGCACAGGTAAATTTCTATTCTAAGTATTTCAAGAATTTACTTTTTATGTAATAGCATACACATTTATTGTTTGTGTACCGTCTGTCCTCATGGGTTGCACAGCTGATTTAACTGAAGTTTTAAAAATACGACTGACACAAGTTTCTTCAAACTAAACTCTCACTCTTTAGTACTACATTTTATGCGCTGTATTATTGCAAGTTCATTTACAAATTTGCAATCTGAAACAGCAGGAACAGCAAATTAATTTTGATTTCCTTGACATTGACCTCCATCTTGTGTTCACATTTTAACTTGTTTAATTGAAGCAGTTAAGCCTCTTTTAATTGAGCATTTCAAATGAAGGATTTAATCCTTCTTAATAAGTTGAACAGAATAAAAGATTTCACAGAATAAATGAGTAAACATTTTCACGTCTTGGAGTTTTGAGTGAACATTTTCGCGTCTTGGAGTGAACATTTCAGTATATCACTTGGAGTTGAACATTTCAGTATTGCTTGCCTAAACTTAATGTACACATGCCAACACAACTGTCCCACCAGTACTTTCAGTTCTTTGATTAAACCTGCTGGGCAAGCGGAAAGGTTTTTAATAACAATAAATTTGACTCACAACAATGCGGATTAATATTTGGCACTACCACAAAGCCGCTGGTAAACATCTATTCTGTTTCATCTGGGTCCTTATATTAGGACCCAAGTTTCATCATTCAGCGCTTTGAAATAAGTCCTTCGAAACTTATGCATACAATGCGAAAAATACTACAGCGTGCTATAAACACAGTGCACTTTTAGCTGTCAAATTGTAGATTTTGTTATACATTTTGCAGAACTTCGACCCAATAGGTACAAGTAGCCTAAATACATTTCCATAGACTTAAAAAGAAGGTTTTCGGCCAATGCGATTACCCAAAATCTCACCAACTGCTGAAATGCATTTTATTACAAAATTTATACATGAGATCAAACACTTTATGCCAGTAATTTGAAACTGAATGACACCACCCCCATTTTCATGGCAGTTTTAGTGGTCACCGCCCAAATATGTCAGTATTTTCAAATACCAAATATCTTAATTATAATTTATATCCAGATTTTTCTTTCATATTTCATTTGTGATCTATCATCCAGTGATAAGTTCAAAAAATGTTTTCCCGTATGCAGCCACTTAGTTTTAGCCAAACAGCAATCAATTTGTGTCTTGCCGAAGGACTCTACCGACATGGCTATGGTAGGGATCGAACCTAGGACTCTTCCACTGTGCCACGCCGGCTACACACATAGTTTCAGTAAATAACAAGTTTGGCAAATTTTTAAGATAATAAAGAGTGATTAATTTGGATGTTTAGGTAAAATTGATTATTCTAGTGCAACAGATAGTATACACAAGTTAACCTGCATTTAAAGAGGGAAAGATACACATTTGGCATTGTCCATCCATCCTTCTGTTCATATGTATCAGGTATTTAATAAACCTGATAAAAATGTGGGCTTGCAAATTTGATCCCCCTTAGTACTTTTACAGTCCTAGTGCTGTCCAAAACTCTGCCTTATACCTTATTACCTTATTCTTTGATTGATTTTATTCATATTCAAATTCACACATAATATACTATCCCTTTGATTTGCAGAACAGAGACCTTGATTGACCTTAACTTTTAATTTGACAAGAATAAGTGTAAATTGCTATAAAAACATAGTTCTCATGGTGACTTGGTGAGATTTTCAATTTGTTGAATGTCTGCTGTCCGTCAATCCATCCGTCCATCCACAACTTGCTTGAACAAACAACATTTTCTGTAAAACTGTGTAACCCGCCGATGGAAATGAAACTTGGCCGTGATGTTCTTGGCATAGGGCATGTTTGTACAATTCTATGCAGAACTCTGGTTGTCATGTACCAATTTTAATTGTATAGTTTTGCAAGATTTTGCAGATTTCAACTTTGACCATGACCTACTTTATAGTCTTGAAGCTACATCAATGAGTTCTGGATCGTGTATACAGTTTTTAACTTTGAAATTGGTTGACCTTGACATACTGACCTACTTTTCTAGGATTTTAGCCCTGTGCTTATAAAAGATTCTAGAGCACAATCTCATACTTGGCACACAGTCTATATATATTCACAAGGTACAGTTTAATATAAAGATACATAAGCTAAATAACAGATCTTTTGATATATGTTATGGAACCTGACTTTGTAAAAAAAGATATAACTTGACTTTTCTTCTAATGCCCTGAGCATGATTTCGTGCTCAACTTTTATAGGCACAGGTCTTGGTGGCCTTCTTGTGTAGCAGAGTGCATTAATTTGAGCAAATTTTATAAAGGGTTACCTAGAGAACTGTTGTGTAAACCCTTAGGAAAAAGGAAGGTATTAGAAATAATGTAAATACATTTTGAAACTTTTGCTCACTATTCCTATCACCATAAACCTTATTAGAGTTATATACATGTATATTAACATTTCAATTATAAAACGGTACATCCATCAATTGTTTGGGAAAAAATGCAGGTTCTTAGATGTCCTTTCTAATGCATACTAATTGCCTTTCTAATATTGTTGCTGCATTTGCCAATTTTACTGTTGCATCACCGGGCTTACAAAGCCTTCAGTTGTGTGTATATTATAGATCTAACATGAACTTGGACCCCCAGTCCATAATATTGCTTTATACTGCCATCCTCTCCAAATAATTGCGCATATTAAGAACTAAGAACTGTTACTCAAGTCATCTTAAAATCTGAATAAGAACCACAGCTTAAGTGGTGTACATTATGATTCTAACACTATTGAAAATTTCTCCTATATAGGCAAAGAAGGATTTGAGCATGATATGCCCACCAAGTATATCACGCTAGGCGTCCGGAACTATTTTTGACTGCTGAAATTCCCTCTCGCGTAATTTTCATGCAACATCTATGAGTGTACATGCGCTAATACACTTGGATTTGTATTGTTGTGAATGAATTCACATGATGTAAAACAAATCCTAGTAAAATTTTCTACACTTCTAGTATTGCCAGCAATATCAGCAACAACAAAAATAAGACGAATAGCGTTTTATTTTTGGAGTAAAAAGAGCAGCGAAAATGTCATGAAATGCAAGGAATGCACGGAATACTACAAGTTCAAGGCAGCGACTTCGTGTAAGCGCATCATATAGTACCCCTTCCAGCATTTTTTTGTTTAAATTTACGTGTTAGAATGGAAATAGATTTTACTTTTGAGTGATATACCGTTTAGTATATCACTGTGTGTCATTTAGATGCTTCGTAATTAATAAATCAGGCCTTCGGCCCTCGTGATTAGATTACTACGCATCTACACTCCTTACAGTGATATTCTAACCGGTATATCACTCAAATGTAAAATCTATTTCCTAAATATACCATGCAATAAAAGTTGGTAACGTCCTCACTTTCAAATGAAATTTGATAATAAATTGACTTTAAAAAGCTTCAATCTTGTATAGGTTTTACACAATTCAAACATGAGCTCTCTTGCATGATCACTTTTAGAAACAGTAACCGACTGGATATGCGAGATTGTGCATATTTAAAAACTGGCTTTCATTTACCTGCCTGCCCTAATTAATTGAAAATCACTCTACAGATGTATATTTTTCTTGAAAAAACAAGAGGGCCAAGATGGCCCTATATCGCTCACCTTGGTACAAGTCCACTTGCCTGGTGGAAGATCACTAGATAATGTTATATACCAAATAAGTTTTCCTATATACGCCTTTGTAAAACAAATGATCCCCCCCGGGCAAGGTCAATTTTGACCCCAGGGGCATAATTTGAACAAACTTTGAAGAGGTCTACTAGGCAATGCTACATGCCAAATATCTAAGCTCTAGGCATTGTGGTTTCAGAGAAAAATATTTTTAAAGTTTTCCCTATATAAGCCTATGTAAAACTAAGTGACCCCCTGTACGGGGTCAATTTTGACCCAGGGGTCATAATTTGAACAATCTTGGTAGAGGTCTACTAGCCAATGCTACATGCCAAATATCTAAGGTCTAGGCCTTGTGGTTTCAAAGAAGAAGATTTTTAAAGTTTTTGCTATATAAGCCTATGTAAAACTAAGTGACCCCCGGTGCGGGGTCAATTTTGATCCGAGGGTCATAATTTGAACAATCTTCGAAGAGGTTCACTAGCCAATGCTACATGCCAAATATCTAAGCTCTAGGCCTTGTGGTTTCAAAGAAGAAGATTTTTAAAGTTTTTGCTATATAAGCCTATGTAAAACTAAGTGACCCCCGGTGCGGGGTCAATTTTGATCCGAGGGTCATAATTTGAACAATCTTCGAAGAGGTTCACTAGCCAATGCTACATGCCAAATATCTAAGCTCTAGGCCTTTCGGTTTCAGAGAAGAAGATTTTTAAAGTTGTTCCTACATAAGCCTATGTAAAACTAAGTGACCCCCTGTGCGGGGTCAATTTTGCTCCGGGGCTCATAATTTGAACAATCTTGGTAGAGGTCCACAAGCCAATGCTACATGCTAAATATCTTAGCTCTAGGCCTTTTGGTTTCAGAGAAGAAGATTTTTAAAGTTTTTCCTATATATTCCTATGCAAAACTAAGTGACCCCCTGTGCGGGGTCAATTTTGACCCGGGGGTCATAATTTGAACAATCTTGGTAGAGGTCTACTAGACAATGCTACATGCCAAATATCTTAGTTCTAGGCCTTGTGGTTTCAGAGAAGAAGATTTTTAAAGTTTTTCCTATATATGCCTATGCAAAAACTAAGTGCCCACCCGCGCGGGGTCAATTTTGACCCGGGGGTCATAATTTGAACAATCTTGGTAGAGGTCCACTAGACAATGCTACATGCCAAATATCTAAGCTCTAGGCCTTGTGGTTTCAGAGAAGAAGATTTTTAAAGTTTTTCCTATTTGTTGCCATAGCAACCAGAGTTCTGCATGGAATGGAATTCTTTGAACAACTTTGATAGAGCTTCATGCAAGGAACATCCCTGCAAAGTCTCATCAACATTGGCCCAGTGGTTTCAGAGGAGATGTCGTTTGAAGGAAATGGTGGACGGACGGACGGACGGACGACGTACGACGGACGGAATGCGATCCTAATAGCTCACTCTGGCACTTTGTGCCAGGTGAGCTTAAAACAAAATATCCATATACTTAGTTGCATTATGACAGGACAAGGTTGTATAATTTGCTACAAATGAGCAGTGATTTTGAATTTTATGATGTAAGTGGGTGTTACCACTTGTGACCTTTTTGTTACTAAAAGTAAATACTATACATAAAAAGTAACTCCGAAGGGAGAATAATTATGAAACAATTCAAAAGTTCACTCTTTACTCTTAGTAAAAGTATATAGGCTGTTACCTTTTGTTACTAGTGTTACTAAGGAACTCAGAAATGATAAGAAATTTTAAATTTTATAACCTAAGTAAGTGTTACCTCTTGTGACCTTTTTGTTACTAGAAGTATATAGGCTGTTACCTTTTGTTACTAATGTTACTAAGGGACTCGGAAATGATAAGAAATTTTAAATTTTATAACCTAAGTAAGTGTTACCTCTTGTGACCTTTTTGTTACTAGAAGTATATAGGCTGTTACCTTTTGTTACTAATGTTACTAAGGGACTCGGAAATGATAAGATATTTTTAATTTTATAACCTAAGTAAGTGTTACCTCTTGTGACCTTTTTGTTACTAGAAGTATATAGGCTGTTACCTTTTGTTACTAATGTTACTAAGGGACTCAGAAATGATAAGATATTTTAAATTTTATAACCTACAGCGCGTTGCAGTTGGGTTTGCCCGTTCGCTATCTTGGCAATCGATACAGTTATAATCTTACGTCACTCATCGCGCAATTTTGAACTTATTAGAGCTAGTTTATATGTTAACTCCTCCCCATTCAAGGACATTTAGGTGCGAGCGTCCAGCTTCTGCTCCGCCCAAAAACCCGCATGGTAAACTTCACGTATGTATTTTAATGTAAGTGACAAACAGTATTTAATAATGTTAAATATAGGTTTCTTTGCGTATTTTGTAGTGACTTCGAGATAAATTATATAGATCTTCTGTTTTATTTAAAATGTTGATTAATATATACTCTTTTAAAAGACTCTTTCAATCACAGCGATTGAGCTACGGTATCATTGCATTTATTATAAGTGTAGACAGTAAGTATATGAATTAGTAAACATGTAAATTATGTTCGCGGAACTTTACACACCGGAATTCCATTGCAGTAACATGTTATCCTACATAATTCATAATGCCGTCTGGTGAACAAAAATATGTTGTGATGCATTTTTCATAAGATGCGTTTTTAGTCTGTTTCTCAACTCGACTTTTCAATTTTGTTTGCCAAAGTGGAATTCAAACAAAATGTCAACGAAAGTAATTAAATTGACGAAATTATCAATAATTGAGTTCATCGATAACTGATTTCGCAGCGTGAAAAATTTGTTTGTCACCAGCAGTACTGGAACTGAGCGTCGCCACAAAAGCGAGGTCATGCCATGGGTAAGGAAGTCTACTGACATACTAAGTATCTAATGCTGTACTGTACGTACTGACATATTCAGTACATCTGCCAAAATCTTTACTTGTACGGACGTTGTATTATCATAATCAGTGCCGACAGTGAACTCGACAATTTTCCCTTGTCAACAGTGTCAATTTTCGGAGTGCGGTCGGGGCGTTGAGTTTAAGAAAAAGATACAAATCAATGAACAGAGGCGTAGTTACTTCGGCCATAAAAATGGAACGGCAGACATGACAGTCAGACCAGTAGATTAATGACGATTATCTAATTTGTTTCATTTTATCTCATATATTTACATGTATTTCAATTCGTTTTTATTCCAACCAATATAAAAAACTGTAGATGAGTGTTGGATACTGCATCCTGACCAATCCAATTTAGCGCCCGTAGTCATACATGACACATGACTGCAGAGTTACACGATTACTCAAAACTTTGTAATAACTCTTAACTAACTAGAATTATTTCGACTTTTTTCACATTTTGAAGAAGAAACATTCGACGAATGATAAAGAAAACATATTTAAAGAATCTGCGTGAAAACGACATTCTTAGTGAAACATTTTGGTTTGCACTGACCGCTGTGTCGTCAGCGTAACTGAAGTAAATTATACACAATAATCTTATATATCCTGGATATACTCATGCGTACTAATTTATGTTCAGTGTTATTGTTTTTAAATGGCTATCCAAATAGTCATAACTATGATAATCATTAGTTTTAATCGTTATATGACATATGATTAACTCACACATGCACGCGAGTCGGTAAAATCACAAGAAGCTCTCGGAAAGTCAACATTTAATGTACATTTGTACATATATTTGAGAACTTGGTAGAGTGCTAGTCTAACTATTTCGTCTTCGATGGCAAACCGATTTTATAGGCTGAAATTTTCAAGCTGTTCACCTTCTAGTTATAAATATCAGATCTGTGAAAGGGGTCACACCGAAACGCCAAATTAATTAGGCTATTGGAGTGCTGCTGTATATGTCCAACCCATAGTACAGAGGGGGTCCGACCTGTCTGGCACGGGACTTTCTGCTGTCAGGCAAGAGGCTTTTCTGTCCCGGGTCCCGGTTGTCCGCAGGCTAGCCGAAATGTTGAGGGCAAAAAATTAAAACGAATAAATATTGTACGAAAGTCCTGTTTTACCTAGCCCAGACATTTTAGATCTATTTGCAGAACTGGGATCCATAACATTTTAATCTTGCTTACTTTAAAATGCGCTGTTTCTGTGTTTTTATTTTTATTTGTATGCACATGTATTACCTCGTGGAGTAGCCTCAATATTTCGACTGCAAGACAGAAAAATTTTACAAACTGATATTACATCTAGTCTGCCTTTGCGAAGGGCGGCCATCGTATGTAGCAAAAAGCACTTGCGTGCAATTAGTTGGGCTATTCGTTGAGGTACGCAATAAAACTTCCGTAGTCTATTTCATAAAGTTTTGGGAAAGTTTCATCAATTAGTGTATGACGAAATCAAATGGGGCCAATATCTCGATCCACCTAGCGATCTTTCCACTGGGTTCTTGTAAGCTGAAAAGCCAGGTTAACGCCTGGTGATCACTGCGCACAATGAACCTTCTGCCAAGGAGATATTGCCTAAAGTATTGAACAAAGCCGAATGCAACTACTGCGTCACAGAACAGGAGTTATTGGCCGTTGTATTCTTTGTTCAATACTTTAGGCAATATCTCCTTGGCAGAAGGTTCATTGTGCGCAGTGATCACCAGGCGTTAACAAAAAAACAGCTTTTCAGCTTACAAGAACCCAGTGGAAAGATCGCTAGGTGGATCGAGATATTGGCCCCATTTGATTTCGTCATACAGTATAGACCAGGAAAACAACAAGGCCATTGTGATGCCCTGTCAAGGTGTGAATACCCTAAAGACTGCACGTGCAATGAGGTTGATACCAGCGAGCCTTTGAAGTGTGGTCCATGTAGTAAGTGTAGAAAACGAGCGGAAAACATGCTTTCAAAGAACAGACTATTTACTTCAGAACAAGATGATGAGGTCAAAGATGTAGTTGCCGATACGCAAGTTAGGACAGTTACCCCAAGTACCAGCACCTCACCCGAACAGATAGGGTATAAAAGGGGAAGCAACCTGTTTGGGCTTTGTTTGCCAGAAACGATGCAAGTGTCACAAAGGAAGGACCCAAATTTGTCACTTATAGTTAAAGCATTAGAGGAAGGTCAAAAACCTACAAGTGACATCATGATAAAGCAGAGCCCTGCCGCACGCCATTACTGGATCCTTTGGGACGCATTAACCTTGAAAGATGGTACAATGTACAAGATTTTCAGTAAGCAAGACGGGACAGATGAATACACTCAATTGATTGTACCAGTAGAACACATTAAAACAGTGATGCATTTAGGACACGATTCACCTACTGGGGGACACCTTGGTATACACAAAACTAAAGCCAAGATCCAGACGCATTACTATTGGTTCAATATGAGAGAAGATATTCGCTTATACATACAGCAATGCGACATCTGTGCAGCTGACCGTAAACCACAGAAACCACCTAGAGCTCCACTTGGTAGACTGGCAGCAGGTGCACCTTGGGACCTTTTGGCTGTTGATTATGTTGGACCTTTCCCAATAACCTCACGTAACAACAGATATGTGATGGTATTAACTGACCATTTCACCAAGTACGCTGAGGTCATAGCAGTGCCAAACCAGGGTGCTGAGGAATGCGCATTAAGGATCCTGAACGACGTCATCGCCAGATGGGGTACTCCATTAGCTATCCACAGTGACCAAGGACCTGCATTTGAGAGTCAAGTGTTCAAATCCCTGTGCTCCATGCTCCAAATTAGAAAGTCCAGATGCAGTGCAAGAAACCCCAGAGGTAACGGACAGGTAGAACGGTTCATGAAAACTTTGGTGAGGATGATAAAAGCCTATCTGGTTGGCGAACAAGACCAGTGGGACCTATATCTCGGATGTTTAGCGGGAGCATATAGGTCAACACCCAATGAGACCACCAGGATGTCACCCAACCTCCTCACAATTGGCCGAGAAATCCGCCTACCTGCTGATCTTGTTTTTGGTCACGTTGATGAAACAGCATGTGATGAAGGAAAACTAGGGCAGTATGTGCTGAGCCTTAAGGATAAGGTGATACACGCACATGATGTAGCTAGAAGACATCTTGAATCAAACACGAAACGATACAAGGAGATATATGATGCAAAAATGTCGTTCACTGTTTATGATACAGGCGATTTAGTGTGGTGTCTCCATGAAGTCAGAAAAGTAGGTGTGACACCGAAACTTGAAAAGGCATATGACGGACCCTTTGTAGTGAAAGTAAAAATGACAAAAATAAATTTTGTACTTCAACTCGATGAGAAAGGATCCGAAAGGGTGGTTCATCACAACAAGTTAAAGATGTATGAAGGATCCAGACCTCCAAGATGGGCATTTCAACTGTCCGAGCACTTAAAAAAGCAAAAGAAGCAATAACGTTTTATGTGTAATATGTACATGTACATTTAAAATAAACTGAAGTTTTTGATACATTTTCAATGTTAATATCTTATTTTTAACTCTTCTGAGAAGTGCAAAAGTGTATAAACATAATTATGTAAACATGCTTTTGGAAGTTAAAGAAACTTACAGCTATATTTTGTTTGTATCTAACAAAATGCTAGTGTACAATTTTAAACATTAATTGAAAACAGTTAACACAGGAAAAATTAAGGTGTATAGTGTTTAAGCAAGGTACAAGTAATACCTAATAAACAACAGATTCTACTGCTGTAGGTAAAATATAAGAAAGCCGAGGCGAGAGTGAATACAGTTCTGAGCATTTGCGAAAAAAACAACAGAGACACCGTGCGTGAATCACTTCATGAATAAAGGGCCAGCGTCAAACTCCGTAATATTCGCGAGAAAGACTTCGCTGTCAGCTGATGACCAGTAACCGTGCAAGTAGATACATGTCATGGCCCAATCCTTATAGATTTTCTTACTTGTATTTTCAGGCTACAATGTCACTCTCACAGTTTCGCAGTAGAGGGCGCGCATACCAATGTAAGAAGTGTGGAAAGATCGACAGAAAGGGGCGAATGGTGTCACACATCTTAAAACACCATGTACCATTTGACAGAGTACCGTTTTCATGCTCTCTTTGTTCATTCCGTTGTACAGAGAAACAGTCCCTTATCCAGCATATTAGGCAATATTCAAGACACCAGGAGGAGGAGGCTAAATCTGGAACCCCAGACTACACGAAAATCTTAAGAATGGCAGCAAAACCTTACAGCATCGGGGATGAAGACATGTGCCAATTAAGCAGAGAGAACTCTCTTAAATGGCACGCAAGAAACTACAATGTGCAGACAGAGAACCCGCTAGATGACAGTGAAGGTCTCTTTGAAGAAGACGATGACGAGGTGGTGATGTCCGGAGGAATTCCCCTTCCCAAGTGGTTAGTCACAGGCTTTGGGAATGCTCCATCAAAAGCACAGACCAATATGCAGCCAGTTGAAGCAGCCCCCAGAGACTCACTACAGCAGATACCACAGCTCTTCTTTGCATCAAAAGTACACAAGGAGGTCCCAGTCAGCACTGTTACACAGCAGAAGATTCTACAGGTGCCATGTGTCCAGACAGTAAAACCAAAAGTCTATTCCGCTTTACAACCTGGACTACAAGCAGTAAACACCCAGACAATCCATGAAGCCTCAGATTTGTGCGCTGGCCTGAGTACCATAAATTCAACCGATTTAGGTGCATTGCAAGCGGTTGGAAGCCTATTTCCAAGTGCACTTAACACACCCCTGCTGTATAGCCACACACCCTCCCAGACGCCCTTGCTGGATGAACAACAGGACTCAATACTGCCCCAACTGCAGATACAGGAGACCGATCTTATCGACCCACTATACAGAGAGGCAGCGAACGAGGAGCCAAACCAGAAGAAACCACGACTACATGAGAAGGCGGACACGGCAGAGACTACATTCACTAAACCAGATGTTACCTCCGTTATTATGGATGCCGCTAAGTTAATTGCCACTGCGATTGACTCTAACACCAGGGCAATACGCAATAATGAAAAGGCATTAGATAAGGTGACTGCTGAATTGAGCCGTATTGAGCGCAAGGTCCATTTTATTGAAAGAGCGTTTTCCCAGAAAGAGGCCAATACTGTGTCTCCATGTAATAGTCACAACAAGGAAAACAAGGACAATTCAAAAGGAAGCCTAAGCAAACCAAGACAACCACTGAAGAGTGTTGTAACAAAACCAAGGGAGAAATGAACTTGCTAATGAACAAACATGTATGAAATAAACAAAAGGAAAAGTAAAGAACACAACAAACATTTTAGAATCACACAGTCATATGGAACTTTGGAAGTACTTGAACTTTTAAGTTAAATACTACGGGTCAAAAGATGGAAGAACTTTAACTTTAAAATAAAACAAAGTGAATAGTGTAACTGAACTGTGAACATAGTAATTAGTTGAATAACGTGAAGGAGTAGAAACTTTTCTCGTGAGATCAAAACATTATATAAAATGTTTGAGGAACAGTTATTTGTAATAATAACAAAGGCAGACAGTGGAACAAGAGCTACCTATTTTAAAATGTTACACCTTACATGAACTGTGAAAAGTTAAGGAAAAAACAGTGCAATTGATGATGTACACTTTAGTATAGACAGTTCAGGGTTCCCGCTGTCGGTCGCCAATGGCGCCAAATGCGACAAAAAATTGAATCTGGCGCTAAAATCTTTCAGTTGGCGAATTTTAGTGGCGCCAACAAATTAATCTCGGCAATTTCGTCATGTCAATCAAAAATCGATCGATGTCTGTTGGCTAGTGCGAAAGAACGCGGAGCTAATTAGACGCTACCTGATAACGAACGAGCACGTGGCCGTTTATGTCGTTATCAAAGGTGTTAATTGATAAACAATCATAAAACAAAATATAATCGGCGAATTTGTAACCCGGACACCGGATTTAATTAGCGATGCTTTGTTGACACGGCTCTGTGTATTGTCATTCACTGATTGCGCTTCGGGCGATCAAAACACAATTCATGTATACCCGTTTTTTCCGATAATCGCGTGTCATACTAACTTGAAAAATTTCGGCATTGTTGTTTGTCAGTATTTAAATTATTGACATGCGTGTTGCAATTTTAATTTGCAAATTATTTTTGACGTACTTTTTTCCTCTTCATACATGTATTTATTTGGCAATATTAATCGGCGCCTTCTTAGTCTTTAGTATTTGTTAACACTTATTCAAAACCATTCAACATACTTTTTTGTTTTATTACAAACTGTTTTAATCGCGAAAATCAAAAAATATAAGTGTACGAAAATCAGTTCACGGACATGCGAGGTCGCGAAAATATGTGTCAAACGGGGAATGCGAACTGTTACTTTTATTTTTGAGCTCATGGTGATGCAGAAGACGAACAGAAAAATATTGTGCAAGCCTAGATTATATGAACTCTTTGACCTGTGACTCAACCATTGAAAGTTTCACATTGACTCCTGAAAATGTTATTGTGACCCTTGAAAATTGACAAAAATGTTTGAATTAAATTTTGTATCAGTTACATCTACAAACATTTTTTGCTATCATGCTATCAAATCTTAACAAGATAAAAGATTAAAGTGGTTTGACTCGATCTTCTCTCCTCCAGAGTGTTCTGTAGGCTTTGAAGACTTGCGGCTCCAACTTTGGAGCCATTGGCGCAAACTTTTTCTGATTGGCGAATTTGTTGGCGCAAACTAAAATTGACCCAGAGGAAACTCTGACAGTTGGAACTTTAGAAGTTACAAAGGCAAGTTTGTCTTAAACTTGGTGCATGCATAACATGCAATACACAAAGACATTCTTAGTTATTTAAGATTGAACTTTACTTTATCTAGTTAGAACAGTTTAACTATTGCTAGTGATTTGAAGTGTTCAAAATTTAATGTTTTAAATTTTTTTTTAATTCTAGTCAGTATTCACTACTTTAATTGTTGTCGTAAAATGTTGTTATATTGTTATGAGTGATAAGTAACGCGAGAAGACATTTAAACTACTTTTGTGTTAAATTAAAGATATAGCGCATTAAATATTAAATGACAAGTCTTAACTGTTAAGACGTTGTATTTTTCTAAAACAATATAAACAGTAATTTAGATGGCAACAGGAGTTTAGCCATAGAAACAAGGGGGTAATGTTATGTTCCGGGAAATGAACAAAACTGTTAACAACAGAACAGAACAGAACTTTAACTGAACTTACTTACTTATGAACTTGTATGAACTGTACTTGAACTGATCTGAGCTATTCTTGAATTCATGGGAACAAGACGTTTCGGCCCCAGTACGTTTCGGCCTCAAGATATTTGTGGTGACGTTTCGGCCACATGACATTTCGGCCTCACTTTATGTCCGTTTCGGCCCCAATTCATATATAAGAGTCAATTATATCACGGACCTATCCATGATTATATTGTTTCGATGTACATATTTTAGTTTTGTTATATGGTATAATTAAATATAAATATTGAATTATAAGTGGAATTTCGTTATTGGTGTTTTCTAACGATCACAATAATGAATCATTGTTATTTTGCGTATTGAATAAATGGTGATGTATGCAATAAACGAGTTTGTTGTTATTTTTATTTGTGCAAAAAGTTGTTTGTGTCCGCAATTAAAAGATGTAATTTTAATGCATTTCGGTTTCTTTGATATACTTGTTAATAAGTGGGACAATTACAAAGGATAATAGGTAATGAATTTAATTAAGTGATGATTAGGTGATTATGTATATCAGAACCAATTTATTGATGCAGCGGTAATTATTCGGTTTCTTTGATGCGATTGATTGATATGTGCGTGAATAACGGAATGAAATCATTGGTGTTCTTTTATTAAATTACTCAAAATTACTCAAAATAATTAAAAATGCTAAAATTTCATTGGTGATGTACGATATTGCTCAAACTGTTGAACATTTGGTGAATTTCATTGGTGTTTAAGTGAATTACTCAAAAAAAAATTCAAGATAAATAACTCAAATTGAAAGTATAATAACATTCCTTTAAGTGAATTTAAGTAAATTTGCTCTGCGTGTAGTGACTGATATACTGTGGATTTACTTCGTGAAAAAAAAAGGATTTATTTCTTTGCGTTATTTGTAATTAAATTTTGTAATCAGTGTTGTTTTGTTTGTGTGTTGATTAAGAAACATTAACAATGACTGAAGTGTGTATTGAGTGTAAAGAAGAGGTCCGTCCTCTTCAGCACGCGATCACGTGCGACGTGTGTGACAAGTGGCAACACAGAACATGTAATTCTGGTAAGTTAACCTTTTAAAACATCATCGTTTATATTATATTTTATTGTTATTGTACAAACCAGCTCAAGCAATGTGGGACATTTGCGGTTTTATTGAAGACTTTGCTGCACGGATAAACGGATAATTGTAATAAAAGCATGTCGGAGTTACTAGCGAGGAAATTATGAATGATTTTTATATAGAGTGAGATATTGAAATATGTTTACCAATGGACGGGAGGATCGAAGAATTATGGGTGAAATATGATGACCATGACATTGTTTGCGAGGATTTTTTGAAAGAGATAGGAAAGGTTTACAACCCAGTTTGAATGCCAGCTTAAACAGCTAAATGTGAACATTGAGTAAGTGCAATTAAGGACAGAACAAGTTTCCTCGTGTATATTGTTTGGTTGTGTATATTATTGTTTTGTGCGTTTCTTTTCTTTTGTATAATAGTCTTTTGTTTTGTTGTGTATATTATTGTTTACAAGTGCATTTCTGTTATTTTGTATTATAGTCTTTTGTTTTGTTCTGTATATTATTGTTTGTGCATGTCTGTTCTTTTGCTTAATAATCTTTTGTTTGGTTGTGTGTATTTTATATAAATGTTTTGTGCGCTTTCTATTTATATTTTTCATGTAGTTATCAGTTTTTCCTATGTTTATTTTCAATTTTTTATCTAATAAAATAATGATATGAATATATTGTTTTGATATTCTTTCTGGGGCCGAAATGTCATGTGGCCGAAACGGCAATGGGGCCGAAACGTCTTTGGGGCCGAAACGTCATGTGGCCGAAATGTCTTGTGGCCGAAACGTCTGTAATTCGAATTCATTCCCATTTTAGATGGATTCTGCTGATGTTAACCAGCCATAAAATGTACAATGAGCTGAGTTTCATTTAAAAATCAAAACCACAGACTCATTTATACAGGTTATAAGCTAGTTTAAATCTGTAGTACTTGTAAGTCACTTTTGAACTGTTGAATTCCTATCACAGTTTGTTCAGTTTTCGCTATACATGTATATTTCCAACTTACATGCATTATTTTTGCACTTTAATCCATTGCCATGTTAAGAAATCTTATTGCAACTTGTAGCATACGCATTTCTGCACTATTCTGCCAAGTAACTTTATTTAATTCCATGTATTTCTGCAGATATAGTCATTTATTGAGTTAAACATGTGTTTACTTTTTCTTTGTGGCAGCCATTTATCGCAATGCATTATGGACCGTTTTAGTTGGTTGTTACGGACAACTACCTGTCAAACTTGTAAACAAAACATGAGTCTGCAGAACCTTGCATCTTTTAGCTTGCCAAAGGTATAGAACTGGTTTAAATAGCCTTTGAATATGATACATAATGTGTATAACTTCAGATTTTTCTTGTTTTTACTGTTAAAAACAAAAATAATATCAAACAGGGAATGCCACGTACCAAAAACGCAGCCTCCCCAAAACGAGCCCCACAGCACCCAGAAGTGCACATCACCAACACACACACACACACGACACACACACACAATCATGTACACACACACATATACACTACCAACACACACTAGCATACAAAGCAAACACACGAGGACAAAACGAACAATTAAAGGAACACAGTGTCAAGTATCAGTTTTTTAACCATTTCTGGTCGAATCAACCAAAGTTGTTGGGAGAAACGATCACTTGCAGAAGCAGCCACGACCGAATTTGGTTGATCAACCTCTTCAACCACTATTTTGGGTTGATTTTAGCGTATGGGTATAAAAAGGCCCAGATTTTCGGTTGAAGGAGGAGTTTACACCAGAATTTCCAACAGACAACTACGCTCATTTGGTTCTTAGAGATTATTAAGTAAATTTTACAAAGTACGTTGTCAGCTGTTAAAATTTGTTGGAAAGACATTTAATTAATTCTTTAAAGATAAAGAGACACTTTTTGAAGTAATTTTGATGAACTTTTACATTAAACATATACTGTTGGTCTTTTGAAGCACTGTTTATTGGATTGTTTGGTTTTGTCAATAGTCAGTCACGGTCTACTGGTTCGCCATTTTCGTTGCGCGTAAAAACTATGGAAAGCCATTTTCGTCTTACATAGATAGCTACAGTTTTCATGAAGTCATTATCTGTGTCACTCTAAGTTATTTAGAATTTACAAGTACTGTTGTTATTGTTAATATAACAAGTTGACTTTATAGATTTGCACAGACTATATAACACTTTGAAGTTATTCTGAATTGGTTGTAAACTGCAATATTTTCAAGGGTGTATCTCACCCTATATTAAAGTCATTAATTTCAACGGATTTCGTGTTATTCATTTCGCAGTGTATTTACACTAGAACAAGTTTAGTCCTGGTATAACCAATACTAAGTAACAAAGCTATAGGTAATAGGTATAAACTGGTTTGTCCACTGAATGAAGCTGCCATTGCTGAACCTAGCACGCTACCAAACTATTATCAAAAGGGGCACATCCAGATACCTGTACAGGATACAACTTAAACACGCTACCCAAACTTAATCAAATGTCTAGCACGTGACAATTAGTTGGGCTATTCGTTGAGGTACGCAATAAAACTTCCGTAGTCTATTTCATAAAGTTTTGGGAAAGTTTCATCAATTAGTGTACACCTGGCTCCGCCATTTACCAAATAGCACTTTAATATATACTTTATCCGATACTGCTTCTGTTATGACTTTAATTTTTTCTTTCCACGTTCAGAAACTTCTATAAGAAGAATCATATAAAGACTGATCGCATGCGCCCCTATTTGACCTTTTCAATGAAAGAACGGAGGGGAGGAGTTAACCGATATCTACATGCTCTATTAATAGTTTCAGATTCGCCTTTGTGTGACGTAAGATTGTAATTGTATTGACTGCTAAAATAGCGAACGGGCAAACCCAACTGCAACGCGTTGTAAGTGAGTGTTACCTCTTGTGACCTTTTTGTTACTAGAAGTATATAGGCTGTTACCTTTTGTTACTAGTGTTACTAAGGGACTCAGAAATGATAAGATATTTTAAATTTTATAACCTAAGTAAGTGTTACCTCTTGTGACCTTTTTGTTACTAGAAGTATATAGGCTGTTACCTTTTGTTACTAGTGTTACTAAGGGACTCAGAAATGATAAGATATTTTAAATTTTATAACCTAAGTAAGTGTTACCTCTTGTGACCTTTTTGTTACTAGAAGTATATAGGCTGTTACCTTTTGTTACTAATGTTACTAAGGGACTCAGAAATGATCATTTAATTTAGGTCACAAGTCTTATTAAGGACAGTACATATTAATATTAGCTGTAAGTTCAGATTTGGATGTTGTTACTTTTGTTACTAGAAGAAATAAGGTTTGTTACTGGTAACACAAATACTAGGGTATGTTGTGTCTCCAGTTTATAACTTTGCTCGTGTTCTGATATTTACACATGTGATGTGTACAATCAGGGTTGTCCTGATATTTACACATGTATGTGTGCAGACTGTGTTGTTCAGAGACAATCGATCCTCCAGCACTTTCAGTCCTTTGATTAAACTTAATCCTATCATGTTAAATCATAAAAACATTTAAATATTGGTTTTTATTATGCCCCCGAATGGTGGCATATTAAAATCGCACCGTCCGTCTGTCCGTCCGTCCGTCCGTCCGTCCGTCTGTGCGTCACCACTTACAAATTCGTGTCCGGACTGTAACTCTGTCATGCATTGAAGGATTTTAAAATAATTTGGCACACATGTCTAGCACATCAAGACGACGTGTCGCGTGCAAGACCTACATCCCTACCTCAAAGGTGAAGGTCACACTTGGAGTATGAAGGTTATGGAATCCTCTATATATGCACACATTCGTGTCCGGACTGTAACTTTGTCATGCATTGAAGGATTTTAAAATAACTAGGCACACATGTCTAGCACATCAAGACAACGTGTCGCGTGCAAGACCCACGTCCCTAGCACAAAGGTCAAGGTCATACTTAGAGTTTGTAGGTAATGGAATCCTGTATATATGCATACATTTGTGTCCGGACTATAACTTTATTATGCTTTGAAGGATTTTAAAATAACTTGGCACAAATGTCTAGCACATCAAGCGGATGTGTCGCGTGCAAGACCCATGTCCCTACCTCAAAGGTCAAGGTCACACTTAGAGTTTGAAGGTAATGGATTCCTCTATATATGCATATATGCACACATTCGTGTCCGGACTGTAACTTTGTCATGCATTGAAGGATTTTAAAATAATTTGGCACAAATGTCAAGCACATCAAGACGACGTGTCGCGTGCAAGACCCACATCCCTACCACAAAGGTCAAGGTCACACTTAGAGTTTATAGGTAATGGAATCCTGTATATATGCATACATTTGTGTCCGGACTATAACTTTATTATGCTTTGAAGGATTTTGAAATAACTTGGCACAAATGTCTAGCACATCAAGCGGATGTGTCGCGTGCAAGACCCAAGTCCCTACCTCAAAGGTCAAGGTCACACTTAGTGTTTAAAGTAATGGAATACTGTATGCATGATTACTCTGTCATGCATGGAAGGATTTTAAAATTACATAGCACATTTATTGAGCACATGGAGAGGACACAGACTGTGAGGCACCTCTTTCGGGGGCATTCGTCACTTGTGAGGGACAGCTCTTGTTGAGTTTGTAAGTGTTCAACAGAATTTTGTTGGGGATGTGTTCCCAGCTATTTGTACATCAAAGTGAGACATAGAAGTCGGACAACTCTAAAATGTCAACCTGTAAAATCGGTCTGCCTTCGGAGTGGAAATAGTGAGACTAGTTAGCTACTTATCAGCATAATCAGGTTATAGTCAAAATAATCTGACATTCAAATTGTTTATTGCAATCTTTGCCCATCAAAAACAGTGGAAACAGTGGATTTACATGTCTATACAATATAAACAGTGACAAGGGAAAATTGGCCTTTGGACAAATACTTGGAAACCAGCTTTCTTGCATATTTTGAACAAACAATATTTCAATATCAATATGGGAAAATTTCAGTTACCTACTTCAATAGATACAAAATTACAACATTCTCAAAAGGAAGTGTCTCCAGGTCCGGGTCCGGATCTCGAGACTAAAAGTCTCCGGGTCTCTTGACTAAAAGTCTCTAGGTCCGGGAAATTTTTATCTTTATTGTATGCATGAACTTCATTCAAATTTAATAAAAAACATATTCATCTTATTGTTTATTATGAAAATATATATTATCATTATTATTTTAGTGTTGTTATCTTTTGTTTGTTTTCACGAATCAATATTATGTACATAATATATTGAAGTTTACATGCTAATTGTATTTTATGAGAAGGAATTCTAAGCTTTACATTACGTAAAAATGCAGTGTTCCTTTAGTTTTCGCGGCTGTCTGATCACCTAGGTGCGAACAATAATTGGCCTTTATTGAGAATCAAAATTGTGTTTGCACACTTACCATGTACTGTTCAGCCTTATGAGTAACATAACCTAAGACGACCTACATCAACAGACAAAAGTACATAACTCTGTCAAGGTTTTTGACAGAATATGCCCCTTTTAAGCTCGACTTTTTTAAGAAAAGGGGAGCTATCCTACATGCCTCGGCGTTGGCATTGGTGTCACACCTTGGTTAAGTTTTTCGTATCACTTCACTTTATTTCAAAACCATTAGAGGTATTGCTTTGAAACTTACCATACTAGTTTACCATCATAATCTCCATCTACAGACAAGAGTATATAACTCTGTCAAGGTTTTTGTCAGAATTAGGGCCCTTTTTCACTTAGAAAGTGTATTGAGCTTGGTTAAGTTTTTCGTATCACCCCACTTTACTTCAAAGCCATTACAGGTATTGCTTTGAAACTTACCATACATAATCATCATTACAAGGTTTTTGACAGAATTATGCCCCTTTTTGACTTAGAAAATACATTGAATATGGGTAAAATCCACTTATTGACTTAACCCTTTGAGATATTGCTTTGAAACTTTGAATGCTTGTTTATATCATTACCCCCATCAGTAGGCAAGAGAAAGTAACTCTGTCATGGATTTGTTTTAAAAATCAAGGCCCTTTATCTACAAATGTAGTCCACTTTTTGACTAAACTGTTTAAGATATTACTTTGAAAGTGGGAATACTTGTTTACCATCATGATTCTCAAACATAGGCAGTAGAAGATGACTCTGTCAAGGATTTCATTTGAATTATGGCCCTTTCAACTTATGTACTTATGTTTCTTGATTTGTACTTAGAAATTCATAGTTAAAGTCTTGTATGCAACTGGCATGTCATGCACATATATCATTAACCACTAGTATTAATCTAAAACTTTGCTGTAGTATTCAGGGATATCAAAGAATTAAGTTTGATAACTCTCGACTTAATATCTTGCTACTTATGGCCCTTGTTTATACATATCCTTGGTTTTTTTTACTGACAAAGTTTTGTTTTATTGGCAAGCACTGAAAAAAGTCGAGCGCGCTGTCCTACTTACAGCTCTTGTTTACTTAGAAAATACATTGAATATGGGTAAAATCCACTTATTGCCTTGACCCTTTGATATATTGTTTTGAAACTTTGACTGCTTGTTTACATCATTACCCCCATCTGTTTTAAAAATTAAGGCCCTTTATCGACTTATAATCTTGGTTAAGTTTTTTGTACCAGTCCACTTTTTGACTAAACTGTTTGAGATATTAATTTGAAAGTTGGAATACTTGTTTACCATCATGATCCCCAAACATGGGCAGGAGAAGGTAATTCTATCAAAGATTTTATTTGAATTATGGCCCTTTTTTACTTAGAAACTCAGTTAAAATTTTCATTCTTGTCCACTTGTTGACTTAACCATTTGAGATATTACTTTGAAAGTTGGAGTACTTATGTACCATCATGAGACCTATCTGTAAGCAAGAGAAGATAACTCTGTGAAAATGTTTCTTGATTTGTACTTAGAAATTCCTAGTTAAAGTCTTGTGTGCCCTTAACTGTCAAAGTTTTGTTTTATAGGCAAGCACTAAAAAAGTCGAGCGCGCTGTCCTACTGACAGCTCTTGTTTTTCTCCATAGTTCAAACTAAGATTTCTTGTTTTTTCAAATGCTTACTGAAATCTTTGATCATTTTAACATTTTGTCTTGCATACAAATAGTGTCATTAGCAATTTCTCATATTAAAATGTACTTTGTTACTTATTTTGGTAATAAATTATGCTTTATGGCATTATGTTGAATACAGTGAAGGAATGATATAAGTATATTCGTTATTTTCATATGATATTCATGTAAGATTCTATGAGGAGAGAGATGGTCAGCTTGTGTGGGATTGGAGGTTTCGGCCAAAATGATGTGCATAGACAAGTGAGTGTTTATGAAACTAAATTGCATAAACTGCATTTTGATACTCCTCTCATAGACAAGAACCTGTGATTTAAGTTTATCTTGATGCCAGTTCTTGGTGTTCCAATGTATTCACTGTTTCCAAAGAAACAGATATCCTTTAACATTTTATTTACGTAGATTAATGCTATATAATTTAGATGATAGTGCCTAATGATATTTCAGTTTTAACTCTATTTCTTTTACATTTGACTGTATACGAAGTTATTGAAACTTGTATAATCTAAATAATGTCTATTTGCTGCACCAAAAGAAGTGGTCATTGGTATTACCGTCAGGTTGATGAGATTTGAACCAATCAGCCTGATAGGTCGGAGTCTGGTGCTCCACCCTTGTCATGGCATCTTCTGTGCTCCACCCCTGTGTTATGGTATCATCTGTGCTCCACCCCTGTGTCATATTATCTTGGTAAGTAACAAATACACATGATTGTGATCTGAAAAAAGGAATAAAGTGAATAATTATTTTATAATGTAAATGTTACTGATTATTTCAGTTTGCAATTGTATTCAAGATGCCTCCGTACCATGATCAATATTTAACACAGCCTGTAGAGGTCCAGATGCAGCTTCAGAGGAACTCTGACCTTGAAGGCTCAGATCCGATTGCTTTCACATATCAGCCAGAGGATCCAGGTATATAAACTGTTTTGCCTGAATATGAAACTAATTTTGCTGAGGGGATGTTGATTGTAAATACATGAAAGGTTCAAGTACACAATAATGTGAAAATTCTTATATTGGTGTTTTTGTAAGCTGAATAATTTGTTCTTTTTCTGCTCTTTCTGTTCACCATGAGTTTTCATTGTACAGTAGTCAAGTATTTAAGCCGATTTGACAACTTCAATCTCTTGTTACTGAAAGGTTATGGGATTTTAGGCCTATACAATTTTGCTGTGTGAGAAAAGTGAAATTACTTGTTGAAGTAAAATGTAAATAGTAGTTCAGTGGAGGGACTGTGATTATTTTAACTAGTGGTGCAACGATATACTGGTATACCGGTTTATTATGTACCTACTAATGTTTATCTGAATTTTCTTTAGTAATACATCATCCCGTACCAAATTTCCAATATCAGATGAATTTATTCGTATCTTATCTGTCCACCGTGTAAGTTGTACACAAATTCATATTCATATCATATTCCTACACTAAAAGTTGAAAAAAAGATCCACATTGCTGCAGTAAAATAAGTTTAGTTTTATAGTCGTCACATTTTAAGCTCGATCTTTTCGAAGAAAGGGGGAGCTATCCTACTCGTCTCGGTATGGGATATGTCTAATTTTGACCCTATTCCGTCGTCGTTGTCGTCTGATTTAGGACCGATACGCAGTTTGTACCATTGCGTTTTTGTATGTATTGGTTTGAATGATACCGTCATCATGGTATCGTAGATGCATAACAAGAGATGGTCGACGAACATTAACAGAAGAAACAAAAACGTCTTTCTGAGTGATTTAAATGATCATTTTGAGGAAATTTCGATCGGACTGTCACTGTTGAAAGGGGTTTCAGTGTGCCAAATAATATCAAAGTTTAATGTCTATGGTTGAATGCACTTATGAAAAATTCGCTTTGTGGACAAAGTTGACTTTTGAGATGCAGTGACAAAATGGAAAGCATCCAAAGAGAAACACCTGTTGTCTTGCCAACCCTTTGATTACCCACCATTTTGTGATGTATCACATGCAGTTTTACAGAAGTAAACTGAATAAAACTTCTTTAACATATAGTCATGTGGCATGACTCATGCCTTTTATGTTTTTACCATAAAGAGTATGACGCTCGGAATTTCTAAATGACCCCCCAAATTCTGATAAAGGGGGTCACAAATGACCCCTTAAAATTATGATATTCACACATGTATGTGTACAGTCTGTGTTGTCCTGATATTTACACATGTATGTGTGCAGACTGTGTTGTTCAGAGACAATCGATCCTCAAGCACTTTCAGTCCTTTGATTATATTAGAGTCCCAAGGTAACTGGTGTAAGCTTATTCTCTCACTCCATTTGTTGCTGCATCCACCCAGAACACACCAAGCGCCTCCCATTTACAAAAATAATTTAAATCAAAAGTTAATCGTGTTTTTTTACATGGAGTTTGGTGTGCTCGTTTACTATAATCAATGTAACGGATCTTTCTCGAGTACTGTGAATGACGTCACACGGGAACTTTTACGATATTTTACGGAAGTCGCCGAGGATCGTAATATTTGCGTTTCGGTGAAATACCGGCCAATTCGTATGTGATTTATGGCTCAATAAACAGGTTTCTTGTCGAAAATTTCCGCCCAACTGAGTTCAGTGCACTTAATTAACAAAATTTGGCTTACAAAATATTAACAGGTGAAATTTTCAATCAATGGGACTTTTAATTACATAAAATACGTATGCTTTAATATATATTACAGAAGCGTCCTGGTGCCAATTCATAATGTTCTATAAAAAAGAATAACTCCTACGTAGGACTTTATAACTCCTACGTAGGACTTTATAACTCCTACGTAGGACTTTATAACTCCTACGTAGGACTTTATAACTCCTGCGTAGGAGATAAAAAAGGCTAAGTAGGAGTTTATAACTCCTACGTAGGACTTATAACTCCTACGTAGGACTTTATAACTCCTACGTAGGACTTTATAACTCCTACGTAGGACTTTATAACTCCTACGTAGGAGATAAAAAAGCCTAATTAGGAGTTTATAACTCCTACGTAGGACTTTATAACTCCTACGTAGGACTTTATAACTCCTACGTAGGAGATAAAAAAGCCTAATTAGGACTTTATAACTCCTACGTAGGACTTTATAACTCCTACGTAGGACTTTATAACTCCTACGTAGGACTTTATAACCCCTACGTAGGACTTTATAACTCCAACGTTGGAGATAAAAAAGCCTAATTAGGAGTTTATAACTCCTACGTAGGACTTTGTAACTCCTACGTAGGAGATAAAAAAGCCTAATTAGGAGTTTATAACAGAATTACATACAAAATTTTATAAGGAGTAAGAAATTGACCAGTCAGTTCTCACCCTCCCCCCCCCCTAGTCTGAATTGACTCACTGGGGGGGGGGGGGAACTGGGCTGTTACACGTGGCTGCTAACAAGAGCTGCCAACAGTACAGCACATATGATTATTCTCAGTGCTTGCCCATGAAATGAATATTTACCATAGCACATTAAAGTGAAAAACATAAAGATGCTCAGACTTATCTTAGTTTATACAAATTTATTTTAGGTTGATTGTGAAGCAAGTTCGAATAACTTGTATTAATCACTGTCAACAACTCATTCCTGATGGAATCCATCGCCAGGAGGGTATGAGAGAAGAGGCCAGTTTTTCCCTTTTAATGCTGAGCGCCAAGCATGGGAGCTACTGATACCATTTTTCACGTCTTTGGTATGACGCGCCTGGGATCTAACCCATGACCTCCCACACCCAAAGCTGACCCTCTACCACTAGGCTATCGAAGCGTATTCTTATCTTAACAACAAGAGAGTTATGATGGCCCTGAATTGCTCACAAAAGTCACATTGTTAAGATTGCTAAAATCAGCCTGATTAATGGATTCAGAGAAGAATGTAAAATCCCTGAATGAGGTCAATTTTGACCAACAGGTCCCAACTTGAATATATTTGGTAGAATTCCTCCTTTATGGCTCTAATGTATAGGGTGTGTGTGATATTTAAAGAACTGCTGTTTAATCATAGATTGAAAGCTACAGTTATTGTTGTTGGCAAAAATACAGTTATAAACTCGTAATTGGGCTTTTTTATCTCCTACGTAGAAGTTACAAAGTCCTAATTAGGCTTTTTTTTATCTCCTACGTAGGAGTTATAAAGTCCTACTTAGGAGTTATAAAGTCCTACATAGGAGTTATAAAGTCCTACGTAGGAGTCATAAAGTCCTACGTAGGAGTTATAAACTCCTAATTAGGCTTTTTTATATCCTACGTAGGAGTTATAAAGTCCTACGTAGGAGTTATAAACTCATAATTAGGCTTTTTTATCTCCTACGTAGGAGTTATAAAGTCCTACGTAGGAGTTATTCTTTTTTATAGAACATTATTAATTGGCACCAGGACGCTTCCGTAATATATGATTCAATGTAATAAAATTATTTTTACAACATGTAGATTAATAGCTTAATTATATCGGCAACAATTGCTACACGGAACAACTCTGTGCATTGCATAGATTTAACAAAAGTTTATAAAATGCGATGGTATATTACAGTTACAGCTGCTTTTTAAATGTAATAGCACATAAAGGTTCCTGGGATTAATGTAAAAACTTATAGATTTCTATTTTAGCGTAATACATGGTACATCTTAATTATCTTGGGCTAATATTACGCAAGCAAATATCGATTTTCACTGATTGAGTGACCGAAACAATAAGCGGTTTTCCGGTCTGTTTCGGAAGTTTTACGACGGCAAGCGAACTGTCCAGCCGCTACTACCTGTTTATCTATTTTCTGACTAGCCTTATCTTTGCTAGCAAGTAGAGAACAAATTGTCGCACATGTTTTACATTCACATCACAAGAAAGTTCATATATAAAATTAAATCAATATTTAATATATACAAAACATATGAGAAGATATCAGATTTATCAATGGCAAATATGCCTATGCATGTTGTTTTTTCATAAAGAATAAGCTCTTGCTCTGTTTATTTCTAAAATGTACTCTTCCATCTATAAATTGGAACAGTATTATAAATTGTTAAAAAAATTGAATAGCTCATAGTGCATATCATGATCAGACAGCAAAAAAATGAATAGCTCAAAGTGCAGATCATGATCAGACAGTAACAAAATGAAAGGCAAACAGTGCAGATCGTGATCAGACAGCAAAAAATGAATAGCTCAAAGTGCAGATCATGATCAGACGGTAACAAAATGAAAGGCAAACAGTGCATATCATGATCAGACAGCAAAAAAATGAATAGCTCAAAGTGCAGATCATGATCAGACAGTAACAAAATGAAAGGCAAACAGTGCAGATCATGATCAGACAGTAAAAAAATGAAAGGCAAACAGTAGAGATCATGATCAGACAGTAAAAAAATGAAAAGCAAACATTGCAGATCATGATCAGACTGCAGAACAATGAAAAGCTTACAGTGCAGATCATGATCAGACAGCGAAATAATAAATAAATATTTTTTTTCAGGCCCCTTAACTCAGGGTAACCCCATTTACTTTATATATAGGTATTAACAATTTTTCATTAATGTGTAGTTGTAGAGAAGTGAAGCATTTAGTATAGATACTATAGCAGTTGAAAACTCGACTAACGATAAGATCAACATTGTTTCTGTCATGTACAGAACATCAATAAGTCACTTTTTTTTTAAACACATATTTCCTACTAGATTATTAAAAAACAAAAAATAATCACGTATCCGAAATCCTTACCGACGGAAAACAAAAGCAACGAAAAAGGTAAGGTTACATTTACAAGTAGAGAATATTTCTCTGAGAGTATGTTTATCTATACTTCATTTTAAGCAGTCTTAGGGAATTTTCCTTACAGAAATAGAACGAAAAGCAAGGTTTAATACTTGATAATACAGGAAGTAAGTTGTAACATATGTGCATGGGAGACTACTCTGTTTAGCATGTTCATACATTATAAACGAGTTAAGTTTTCTTTGACCTTCTCATAAATATAACAAAAACAGAAAAAAATATTATGATAACAAGAGGGCCATCATGGCCCTGTATCGCTCACCTGACTACTATTTCCTATAATAAAATGGGTCATGATTCTAACATAATTCATAGAGGTCTACTACACAATGCTAAGAAACATTTCAAATATCTATTATTTGCCTGTTGGCCTTGCATTTTTCTTAAAGTTTTCCCTATATAAGCCTATGTGAAATCTAGTGCTTCCCCCCCTCTCGGGAAGGTTTAATTTTGACCAGGGGGTCATGATTTGAACAATCTTCGTTAAGGTCCACTAGACAATGCTACATGCTAGATATCTAAGCTCTAGGCCTTGTGGTTTCAGAAAAAAGATTTTTAAAGTTTTTCCTTATATAAGCCTATGTAAAACCAAGTGACCCCCCAGGCACGGTCAATTTTGACCCAGGGCTCATAATTTTAACAATCTTAGACGAGGTCCACTAGACAATGCCACATGCTAAATATTTTAGCTCTAGGCCTAGTGAATTCAGAGAAAAAGATTTCTAAAGTTTTTCCTTATATAAGCCTACGTAAAACCAAGTGAACCCCCACCCCCCAGGCAGGGTCAATTTTGACCCGGGGCTCATGATTTGAACAATCTTAGTACAAGTCCACTAGACAATGCTACATGCCAAATATCTAAGCTCTAGGCCTTGTGGTTTCAGAGAAAAAGATTTTTAAAGTTTTTCCTATATAAGCCTATGTAAAACCAAGTGACCACCCGCGTGGAGTCAATTTTGACCTGGGGGTCATAATTTGAACAATCTTGGTAAAGGTCCACTAGACAATGCTATATGCCAAATATCTAAGCTCCAGGCCTTGTGGTTTCAGAGAAGAAGTTTTTAAAAGTTTTTCCTATATAAGCCTATGCAAAACTAAGTGACCACCCACGTGGGGTCAATTTTGACACAGGGGTCATAATCTGAACAACCTTGGTAGAGGTCCACTAGACAATGCTACATGCACAATATCTAAGCTCTATGCCTTGTAGTTCCAGAGAAGAAGATTTTTTAAGTTTTTCCTATTTGTTGCCATAGCAACCAGAGTTCTGCATGGAATGGAATTCTTTGAACAACTTGGATAGAGCTTCATGCAAGGAACATCCCTGCAAAGTTTCATCGACACTGGCCCAGTGGTTTAAGAGGAGATGTCGTTTGAAGGAAATTGTGGAAAAGGGAGAGACGGACGGACGTACGACGGACCCCGGACGAAAAGCGATCCTAATAGCTCACTCTGGCACTTTGTTTCAGGTGAGCTAAAAAGGTACAAGTCATGTAGGAGATATCCTAAGTCTAACATATAATTTCTCCAAAAAAATAGAAAGAAAAAAACGAGACAGTGCAGCCACTTGAAACCCCCCAGACCCGATGACACATTGAGCATCATTATCAAGAAATGGCATATATTCATTCCAAGTTTTATCAAACTTCTTTATCCCCCCTCCAAAGGCGAAGGGGATATTAGAAATGGTCTCCGTCCGTCCGGACGGACGGGTCCGTCCGTCCATTCGTCCGTCCCAATTTTGTCCGGAGCATAACTCCAAAAGTACTTGAGGGATTTTCTTCAAACTTCATACACTGACAGAGCACATTGGGAGGAAGTGCAGTGTGTAAGAACAATAACTCTACCTTGCCTACTTTTAGAGTTATTCCCCTTTATCAGATTTACTTGAAAAACTTTGTTCGAAGCATAACTCCAAAAGTACTTGAGGGATTTTCTTCAAACTTAATACACTAACATAGCACATTGGTAGGAAGTGCAGTGTGCAAGAACAATAACTTTATCTTGCCTACTTTTAGAGTTATTTCCCTTTATCAGATTTAATTGTCCAGAGCATAACTCCAAAAGTACTTGAGGGATTTTTTTCAAACTTAATACACTGACATAGCACATTGGTAGGAAGTGCAGTGTGCAAGAACAATAACTCTACCTTGCCTACTTTTAGAGTTATTCCCCTTTATCAGATTTACTTTTAAAGTTTTGTCCAGAGCATAACTCCAAAAGTACTTGAGGGATTTACTTCAAACTTAATACACTGACATAGCACATTGGTAGGAAGTGCAGTGTGCAAGAACAATAACTCTACCTTGCCTACTTTTAGTCAAATAGAAAAATATCATACCTATACTGATAATGAACATTAATATAATTTTGCAAACCTTCTCTTCATTGCCTTATTCTTTTTCCACTTACTTGAAAACTGTACTCAGCATGACCATAACATCTTGACTTATTACAGAGTTATTGCCCTTTGTTACTTTTCCTTGTCCGGAGCATAACTTGAAAACTACTGGTTGGAATTCAATACAACTTCATACAATGGTCAAGAACAATGGGAGGAAGTGCAGTGCACAAGAACAATAACTCCATCTTCCCCATTTACAGAGTTATTGCCCTTTGTTACTTTACCTTGTCCGGAAAATAACTTGAAAACTACTAGTTGGAATTCAATACAACTTCATACCATGGTCAAGTACATTGAGAGGAAGTGCAGTGAACAGGAACCATAACTCTATCTTGACTAATTACAGAGTTATTGCCCTTTGTTTCTTTTCCTTGTCCAGAGCATAACTTGAAAACTACTGGTTGGAATTTAAGACAACATCATAGAATGATCAAACACAATGGGAGGAAGTGCAGTGTACAAGAACCATAACTCTTTCTTTAGTAATTACAGAGTTATTGCTCTTTGTTACTTTTCTTTGTCCAGAGCCTTACTTGAAATTACTGGTTGGAATTCAATACAACTTCATACAATGGTCCAGCTCAATGAGAGGAAGTGCAGTATACAAGAACCATAACTCTATATTGACAAATTACAGTTATTGCCAAGAACAATATCTCTATTTCAGTTTTTTTGAAAGGTATTCTGTTACTATGAACTTCATTGGTTTATAAAGCAGTCCTTCGGGGGTATTAATCACATTTAGTGATAGGTCTAGTTAGTTTTTAGTTTAGTTTAAAACCATCTTTTTCATAAAGTGACTTTCTATCATGGGAGGGATGGGCGGCTGGGGGTGGGGGTATAGTGGCAACCTGAAAGACATGCACACAAACTCTGCAACATCACTTCTCTCCACTCTTTTTGCCTTTTCAGGATTATTGTTTTACACAATTATTTATTAAAAGTTGTAGTTAATAATTAAAGTTAAAATAATAAGATAATTTTATAATATTATATTTCCAATTGTAATACTGAATTCAGTAAATTTCCAAACATAGTTCTTTTAATTTTTTTTCAGTAAAATTCAAATCATCAATTACCATTAAAACGGGACTATTTTGATCATAGTGATTGTGTTGCAATCTGTGATCTGTTTGTTAATTCTCAACAAATTATTCAACGATTAGTGCTGCCACCTGGTGACTATATTATGATTTCTTGTACATATGATGTAAATGAAGAAGCAGAATTCTATCTACGACTCTTCTTTGAGATTAAAAACACATCGGAGTAAGTATTTTTGTATGTCAGGGTACCAGTTCTATATTTGCATTAAGTTTACCATCTTAACCCATTGTAAGAATACTAGAACAGGAAAAGTATGTAAGAACTTCTTTTCCCCATGGAAACATTTATAGAATTTCATTTACCTATTACAAATTATCATCTTGTCCCAATTGCAAGTGATAAAGACTGAAAAAGATTTTAGAAATTCCTTTTTCCATTGAAAGATGTTATGGAATTTCCGTCGTCCAAATGTGAATAAATTATGGAATAACCTTTTTCCAACTGAAAAAAAGATTTTTGAAATTCGTTTTCCTGTTGGAAAATATTATTGAATTGCCCTTTTCTATAGTAAACGAAAACAATGACAGTAATTGTAACCCCTGATGTAGTGTGATATTCATTTGGATTGTATGTAATGGAAATGTAGATTAGTTCAATAGTTGATGAATTTTTTTTTGTAATGATGTTGGGCCACAGATGAGCCTTCTGAAAAGCTAGAGATCTCATTACCTCAACCCAGCTAGACACAGAGCTAGCCTTAGGAACAGTTCAGACGCTTCTTTTATTCTGTCTCAGGAGAGGTTGGTATTTTGTATTTTACAAGTTCTGTTTACTACACACGTTTGATTTTCACCAACTGATTTTGGCCTGGTTGTGAAAACTTTAAATTTTAAAGACCACTTTTTATTACAGTGTAAAAAAGAATAAGAAAAACAAAAGTAGATAATGTCCCAGTGGTCATGTGGTTAGAGTGACTGACTCACTAAATCTCTGGCAGTGAGTGCCATGGGCTCTAGCCCTGCCACTGACCTGAATATATGATCAAGTTGGCAATTGGAGTCAGGCACTGACAGTTGTTAGGTATACTGCTTGCTTGTACATAACTGAACTACTGTTGAAACAGGTGTAAAAAAACCCCAAATTTTAATAAAAGAAGAAAAATTGAAATGCAGAATTTTGTGTATAATCTTGGACTGTATTTTCAGGACATGGAGGTGAATCCTTATGAATTATTGAAATCCTTAAATGACGGTCTTAAGAAAGGTTTCTATAGATCTTGTAGAGAACAAGTAACTTGAGTATTGCATTAAATCCACTCAATGCCGAGTAAGCTCCCATGGTGTTATGTTTGTGTTGTTTATATGTGATGGATTATTTTCTGAATGGTTCTTTTTTGTATACCTTATAATGCTGATTTCTCGGAAACAAATTTATGCTCTTTCTTGTTCATTTATTAAGAGGAAATTTTCAACTGTAAAGTTACAATTGTTCCATGGTCCTTCTATTACCGGTATTATAAATCTCTAACGGATGAATAATCTTTTAAAGATAACAAGAGGGCCAAATGGCACTATATCGCTCACCTTGGTACAAGTCAACTTGCCTGGTCCACTAGACAATGCTACATGCCAAATATCTAAGCTTTAGACCTTGTGGTTTCAGAGAAGAAGATTTTTTAAGTTTTTCCTATTTGTTGCCATAGCAACCAGAGTTCTGCATGGAATGGAATTCTTTAAACAACTTGGATAGAGTTTAATGCAAGGAACATCCCTGCAAAGTCTCATCAAATTTGGCCCAGTGGTTTCAGAGGAGATGTCGTTTGAAGGAAATTGTGGACGGACGTACGACGGACGGAATGCGATCCTAATAGCTCACTCTGGCACTTTGTGCCAGGTGAGCTAAAAATGTGATTTGTCAAAATATTAGGTTTGAAACATGTTTTATTAGATTAGAGCCATGACTTCAATTAGTATTTCCTATTTGACAGACTCCTTTCACAAAGACTTGAGTGTTGATGCCTGCAAGTGTTTCATATACGTTGATAACTCGGTAAAACTTGGTTATACAGAATTCCCTTACCTATGGAATCTTCTCAGGTCGTGGAAAGTAAGTAACACATTTTGCATTTGTTCTTTGAAGATTATGATGTGTTATACCCTCTTTCAGGAGAGGGAACTGTAATTTGGGAGACATGCTTATCAGCTTTTTGTAGCTCACCTGGCTACGCCAGGGTGAGTTTTTTTGATCGATGATTGTCCGTCGTCTGTCAACATTTTGATTGAAATGACATCTCCTCTGAAACCTTTAGGCCAATGTTAATAAAACTATGCAGGAATGTTCCTTGCATGAAGCTCTACCAAAATTGTTCAAAGAATTCCATTCCATGCAGAACTCTGGTTGCTATGGCAACAAATAGGAAAAACTTTAAAAATCTTCTTCTCTGAAACCACAAGGCCTAAAGCTTAGATATTTGGCATGTAGCATTGTCTAGTAGACCTCTACCAAGATTGTTCAAATTATGACCCCTGGGTCAAAATTGACCCCGCGCGGGTGGGCCCTTAGTTTTTGCATAGGAATATATAGGAAAAACTTTTAAAATCTTCTTCTCTGAAACCACAAGGCCTAGAGCTAAGATATTTGGCATGTAGCATTGTCTAGTGGACCTATACCAAGATTGTTCAAATTATGACCCCCGGGTCAAAATTGACCCCGTGAGGGTTGTTACTTAGTTTTGCATATGAATATATAGGAAAAACTTTTAAAATCTTCTTCTCTGAAACCACAAGGCCTAGAGCTAAGATATTTGGCATGTAGCATTGTCTAGTGGACCTATACCAAGATTGTTCAAATTATGACCCTCGGATCAAAATTGACCCCGCACGGGGGTCACTTAATTTTACATAGGCTTATATAGTAAAAACTTTAAAAATCTTCTTCTTTGAAACCACAAGGCCTAGAGCTTAGATATTTGGCATGTAGCATTGGCTAGTGGACCTCTACCAAGATTGTTCAAATTATGCCCCTAGGGTCAAAATTGACCCCGCACCGGGGGTCACTTAGTTTTACATAGGCTTATATAACCACAAGGCCTAGAGCTTAGATATTTAGCATGTAGCATTGTCTAGTAGACCTCTTCAAAGTTTGTTCAAATTATGCCCTTGGGGTCAAAATTGACCTTCCGGGGGGGGGGGTGTCATTTGTTTTACAAAGGTTTAAATAGGAAAACTTATTTGGTATATAACATTATCTAGTGATCTTCCACCAGGCAAGTGGACTTGTACCAAGGTGAGCGATATAGGGCCATCTTGGCCCTCTTGTTTAAATTTGGTACATGCGTATATTGTGCCCAACTGAGTTGCATGGTAACGTAATTATTCACATGACGTCATGTGACGTCATTTAACAACGCCTGGCGACAGCGTACCAGAAGCATACCTTAATGTGGTTATTGTTATGTTATTTTGTCATTTGTGGACCTACTTTTATTTTTCAAAGTTTGCTATATTACTTGCAAAATATTCTATCAATCGATGTGCAAACTATTACACTTTAGTTAAAAAAAGTATTACATTTCTGTCGAAAACGTACAGAAAAACGTCAGAAACGTCATTTTTTTGCTCCATGAATTTTGGTATTTTAGAGAATAACAAAAAAATGTAGACGGTGATAGATTTTGAAATTTTGACAATTTACTATTTTTGATATCTAAAACTGAATAATTGAAAAAAAATGGGATGTGTTAGGCTTAGATTTTTCAGTAAGTGCTCTTGAATAATGTCACTGTAACGCGAAAAAGTGACGACGCTTCTAGGAATAGGTAAATAAAGTGATCGTTTACGTACACGGAGAGAAAATGTCAAACAGTCACTGGACTCATTTTTCATACGTAACTTCCGAAAACTCCAATATTTTAAAGGATGGAACAAGCAATTTCTCAATATTTCATTTTTTACCTATATATTTATGGAAAAATACTCTACCATCTTACTAATTTCTTGAGTGTTGTCTCACAGAAGGTGTTTTAAACGGTTTTCACAACTTCTTGAAAATAAAAGTCTTAAATGCGTCGTGTTCAAACCTATCCTGACAACAGAAGACCCTTTACTACCACCGGATGATTATAACCAATTGATCCACGAATAAGAAATCTCCTTTTCAAAGGGCCATGTGCTATAGCAAAGGCAGATATGATGTTACCCATGCTTGATACACGTACTTGCAAACATGCATGAATCAAACCTGGCATTATGAGCAAGTAAAAGTACATTTCCACATTTTTCAAGAAAGTCAACGAAAATCCTTAATGCACAACCCGTATTGCTCAAAAGAATAAAATGAGCCTTCAATTTTACAAGGTACTGTCAAATTACTTTCATAACATGTAATCATTAAACTTTTGAAAATGTGGCGTGCAATTAAAACTGTTTTCCGTTTGTGTGTTATTTTATCAAGTAATTTATAAAACGTGACACGTATCCTGTTTTCTTTTCAAACGCATTCAAAACGAATTTTAACCATGGTAAGTGAAGTTTTATTGTAGTTCAAAGGTGTACTGACTTGTTGTCAGATACGAAGATCAGAATTGTAATGATGATTGCATACAGATTGCAGGATGCTTTGTGCTTAAATAATGATGTTTTTCTGCCCACAACTGGTGCAATTATCAACAAATATATGACATTTAATACCGTGTCATACTTTATTTTATAGACGATGGTGCAGGTGTTTATACCACAAAACCCGTATCCTTTTGTATACATCATTATATAAACACCTACACAAGTTAGCCGTCCCGGATTCTGTATTGTATGCTTTACCTGAAACATGCATAATTAGATCCGGGTTTGATACAAGTGTCATATGACGATTAAGTGGGTATTGCAGTTTTCCTCTCCACACTCATTTGATATACAAAATCGAACGTAGTAAACTTTGAATAGTGCTTTAGTTACATCACATTAAGACGACCGTCTTTGGCAACTTTTTCATATTGCCCGTTCTTACCTGGGATCCAAACACTTCGCCTTAAAACATTGTCCCAGAGATTACAGCAGCTTGGCAATCTACTTGATTGAAAACTTAACCAATGAGACAGTCGACTTCTCCATGCATGTACATGTATACTAAAACACTATATCCTGCGGCTATAAATATGTATGTTACAATTAATGCCGAATAAAATATATGCTATGTTATGTTATAATCCAGAACTAATATAAAATTTGAGTAAATTTTGCTGAAATAAAAGCCAAGTCCGACTTTCATTCTTTCCACAAAAGAGTGCTATTTTGACCAGTTTCAGCAAGCAACATTTCGTAACATGTCGAGTCGTAACTGTACATGTAATTCAAAATTGAGGCATTAAAAAATTCAAGTCACCTGCAAGTAGGATGATCCTGGATTTTAGGAACTGTTTGAAGTTTCAGGTATTATCTCTGTTTATAACATTTGTATCTGTCATCAAATATTTACAAAGTAAAATACTATCAAGTTTGTGCAGTTAAAATAACTGTCAAAGTATTCGACTTTTGGACAACATGATTATAATGCTTTCCTTTTATTGCCGCAACAACAAAATAACTGCAATGATGGAATGCATTCTCATTACAAATATCAAATAAAACCACCCAAAAGCATCTGACTTGTAGAAGAATAAACTGATTGTAAGAGTTCATAGAAATTTAACTGTTTAGGTGGTCTGTATATAACACCACAGATAATTGGCTTTGACTTCGGAAGTAAAAGTTCTATCCATGTCGCTTCTAAATCATCTTGATCGAGCATCTCCTACTAACTAAATGATAAATTTTATTCAACTTTACAGTAATTAGTAAAGCCAACGCTAGGTTAAAGTTCCTATATAGAAAGCGTGATTTTCTAACACAACATACAAGAAAGCTATTGGTTACATCCCTCATCCAGTGCCACTTTGATTATGCCTGTTCTTTCTGGTACCAAAGTTTGACACAGTGTTGAAAAATAGACTTCAAACGACCCAAAACAAATTAGTGAGATTCGTCTTGAATATTGATTCTATGTCTCATGTTGGTCCAGGCCAGTTTAGGTATTTAAAGTGGTTACTGGTTGAAAAACGGGTAAACCAAATTATTTTGGGTCATGTTTTCAAAGTTAAGTCAGGCATAGCTCCAGATTACCTGGGTGAACATTTTAACCCTGTACACTCATTACACACTCATCGTACAAGGTTTAGGGTAACCTCGTGTCCCAATCCTGATGACCCATCCAGGTTAAATTTTAATGACAGTGGTTGTTTTTGTATTCCCAAGGTGAAGGGATTTGGTAAAAAGTCTTTTTCTTATCAGGGGTGTGTCCTTTGGAATAACTTGCCACAGTTGATACGTAATGATTACAGTTTTTAAGCATTTTAAGGAAGCCGTCAAACTTCATTTTTTGTCCTAGTTTTAACATTATGTCTTATCATTCTTAACGATCTCTTTGTATTTTTGTTTTAGTGTCTTATCATTCATAACGATCTCCTTGCATTTTTAAGTTTAATGCTTGAATAGGTATATTTGGTATATTACTTTTTAATCTAGTCTGTGCTTTTAGTGTCATAATACTGATTGATGCTCATATAACTGATTTTTTTTTTGTTATACAATACTTTGATCTCATCCATATATTGATGTTGTAATAACATAGGTCTGTGATATTATACAAATGTGATGCCATTAATTCATTTGAAGTAAATAATCGTGCCTTTCCGTGGTGTGCCATCAATGTCAAGGACCACAATGGAAATAAGGGAGAATCACTTTTCCCTTTTTTGTGTTATCCTTGGTATTGATGTGCATATCATGGTTTATAAACTTGTGTATACATCTAATATCTTATCTGTATATGTATGCATCATGTTTGTTTTAACCATGTTTGTACATCTGTGATATACTAAAATAAATCTATCTATCTATCTATCTACTACGTTTCTCGGTAAAAAAAGATGAATCCTTGATTATATATGCCTGGAGAACATCAATTATTTGATCATATTTACATCGCAACTGGGAGTATGGCACTTTCGTGTTAAAAGAATACAGAGAATAGAAATTATCAGTGACATGTAGTCAAGAACTGAACGTCATCTCTCAAACGTCGTTCTTTTGACGTTCAAGTGGTATCATTCACGCGTTATTTGTGAAAAATCTAGGACGAAGACGTCCTGTTTTTATTTCATTAATTGTGTTCAAATATCATCAAATAAACACTGTCAAAATTACATAAACTTTTACCGTCCCGATTTTAAAATGTTTTGTAAAAAACGGCAAAAAAGCGTTGAAAATTATTAACGTTTAAACGTTATTTCAATTGCTTCAAACGGAATCATGACATGCTTTGTGAAAGAAGGAAAATGTTTTTTACTTGGATGTATAATACATTTTCTGATGACTTTGATAGAATTTACAGAAAGAAAATATGTAACGTATCAATAAAGCTATTTGAGAATAACTTCATGACGTGATGGTTCCGGTACGCTGCCACTAGAGGGCGTTATTTTGTGTCGTCATGCGACGTCACAAAAATAGAAACGTAACTATGCGACGCAGATGGACACGATATACGCATGTGCCAATTTTTAAATAAATGTGACAACTTTTAATTTTACCAAGGTAATGATTCACCTTAAGGAGCATAAATGCTTCATAGTTTGATCAATTTTCATATAATTACACAGAAAATTTCACCATGAGCGGACAATTTGTTGAATGCCACGTGATCAGTCATATATCAGCCACAAAGCAGAATGGTATTGGTCGTATCTAGTGATTATTTTACCTTAATTTTTAGATTGTAATACATGCAACCCCAGGTACACCAGCTTACATAATACATTTACCTACATGTATAATTATAAGATCTCGTCCCGTCCCGTCAGCAGGAATACAAAAGTAAAAAATCAATTCCTCTCAAGTTGATCAGGTTTATCATTTAAGTACCTTTTACTGAGAGAGTTTGTATGAGTATAATGCCGATTATCACCTTTTATTTTATTATAGATTTTAGACAAATCACCTTTTCAAGATTTTTTTCTGGATATGATCAAAATAGTGTGTAACCTATGTTCCAGTATTGCAGATATGAAATTTTATGAAAAGAATCATTTAAAAGATGTTTTGCTGAAAAAATTGAATACAGTTTATTATAGAAGCAAAGTGACATTAGTCTTAATTTCCTTAGGAATTTTTAACATTTTTTTTTAAGAAAAAAAGATTTGTAGTAATCAAAACATGACCAGTTATTTTATGTATTCTGAGATTTGTTTTGTGTGTGCTGAGAGACCTCTTTGTTTTGTTTCAGAAATTATTCTATCAGTTTGACAATGAAAAGTTGGGCTTGATGAGTTCATTTGATCTGAGGAAAGCATTACTTTCAGCAGGTAAATACAATGATTATATACATTTACCGATAAAAGTTTATCTAAAATTTACTCAGTATTTGTGCTTGTATCAATATTTTCCGTATCATCTGATACAAGTTAAAGCCGCTGATGCTAGTATGCTAGCAGCCCTTGTGTTCAAGTATTCCAATGTTTTACAGGTTTCAAGTTAAACAGTAGTACGCTAGCAGCCCTTGTGTTCAAGCATTGCAATGTTTTACAGGTTTCAAGTTAAACAGTAGTCCATTAGCAGCCCTTGTGTTCAAGTATTGCAATGTTTTACAGGTTTCAAGTTAAACAGTAGTCCATTAGCAGCCCTTGTGTTCAAGTATTGCAATGTTTTACAGGTTTCGGGTTAAACAGTAGTCCGTTAGCAGCCCTTGTGTTCAAGTATTGCAATGTTTTACAGGTTTCAACTTAAACAGTAGTACGCTAGCAGCCCTTGTGTTCAAGTATTGCAATGTTTTACAGGTTTCAAGTTAAACAGTAGTCCATTAGCAGCCCTTGTGTTCAAGTATTGCAATGTTTTACAGGTTTCGGGTTAAACAGTAGTCCATTAGCAGCCCTTGTGTTCAAGTATTGCAATGTTTTACAGGTTTCAACTTAAACAGTAGTACGCTAGCAGCCCTTGTGTTCAAGTATTGCAATGTTTTACAGGTTTCGGGTTAAACAGTAGTCCGTTAGCAGCCCTTGTGTAAAGTATTCCAATGTTTTACAGTTTTCAAGTTAAACAGTAGTACATTAGCAGCCTTTGTGTTCAAGTATTGCAATGTTTTACAGGTTTCGGGTTAAACAGTAGTCCGTTAGCAGCCCTTGTGTTCAAGTATTGCAATGTTTTACAGGTTTCAAGTTAAACAGTAGTACGCTAGCAGCCCTTGTGTTCAAGTATTGCAATGTTTTACAGGTTTCAAGTTAAAAAGTAGTACGCTAGCAGCCCTTGTGTTCAAGTATTGCAATGTTTTACAGGTTTCGGGTTAAACAGTAGTCCGTTAGCAGCCCTTGTGTTCAAGTATTGCAATGTTTTACAGGTTTCAAGTTAAACAGTAGTACGCTAGCAGCCCTTGTGTTCAACTATTGCAATGTTTTACAGGTTTCAAGTTAAACAGTAGTATGCTAGCAGCCCTTTCCAAGCTTATGAAGCTATTCAGTAAGTATCAACCAACTTGTACAAAATATAATACAACACTGTAGATACTCAGTTAATGAAACATATTTTTAAAATCTTTTCACTAGCTGAATCTAGTTTTCATTACTAAATTATAGAATTAACTTTATTATGTTGTTACTTTTTATCATCTGCAAAGTGGTGGGGACATATATTGATTTGGTGATGTCTGTCTATCTGTCTGTATTTCACAAAAGTGTGTCTGCACAACTCCTATACGCATGGATGGATTTTACTGAAACTTAAGTAGAAATGTTTAGTACCAAGTATAGTTGTGCATATCATTGGTATTTTCTGTTTCAACGAATCTTAGTGGAGTTATTTTCATTTTTCGTAAACCCAAACCCTAAGTTTGTCTGCACAACTCCTCTAATACCACTAGGCGAATTTCAACCAAACTTCACTTGAATGATCACATGAATGGTTAGTGCCAAGCCTAGTTGTGGATGTCGTCAGCATTTTCCGGTGCAGTGATTCGTAGTAGAATAATTGTCCTTTTTTTTTGTAAACCCAAACCCTTTGCAAGAAGCATCTGTAAATTCTACTTGTGCATATTATAATTTGTGGTCACTAGCTCAAAGGTCAAGGTCATAGGGGTGGGAGGCATACTTTTTTTGTGAAAAACAATATCTAGTTTATCATGTTGTTTATCATTGTGCTTACCTTCTTGGTACTTTTCCCTGCAAATAGATCTGGTGTCCATCTGTTAATCGTAATCATGACCAATCTGTTCATCTTTAATTGTAGGATTAAACGAGACTTACCGACAAAGGAGGGAAGTTGAAGTTTGATCCAGATTTTGTCGACCGTAAACTCCTGCAGGGCTCACATAGAGATGACGTAGCTCATTTAATATGCGAATTCAGTCTTTAGAGTAATCAACTTATCATATCTGATAAGTTGAAGGCAAGTAATGAATGAAGATTCAAAGTTAATTTTCTTGGGTTTGGGAGGGAGGGTATGTGAGCCCTGCAGGAGTTTACGGTCGACAAAATCTGGATCAAACTTCAACTTCCCTCCTTTGTCGGTAATTAAGTCTCGTTTAATCCTACAATTTTGTCTCCCGTATAACTCCTGGCAGGGCCTCACATAGAGATTTTAGAGTTGAATCTTCATGAATTTTACAATGAGTTAACAATCAACTTGTTAAACATTAACATTTATTTTCATATATTCACAAGTGCAAGTTCATGGTAAAATTGCATCCTGTACAGATACTGCAACATTTTTATCATAATAACGTTTGAAAACATTAGCACTAGCCCACCCTGCCGTTTTAATAATTGTCTCTAATTTTACACCTTGCTTCTTTGCAGCAGAGACTGAAGCTGCTCTTATACTGTGGGCCTTAAACTTTTCCCCCACCCCAGACTTTTGTAAAAATTTCTTTATCCATCTAGAAACAGTATCTCGCGATACATTGTTGTGAGGCTTTTGTGTTGAAATAAGAAAAGCTTGTGCGTTCCCTCTAAATGATTGTGTACGTTTTATGTATTCCTTGAAAGTATGTACAATACATAGTTTCTTATTTGGAAGATATTCTGGCAATTCTATAGCAGGTAAATGAAAATTTGGTCTCGAGTGCTTTAACACGTGATTTGTTAAAATGACCATTGACCCAGAATAAAACTTAACCTCATCCAAACAAATTAAATGAAGTGTCTGGCAGCGTTGCGCTGTCACCAGTAAAAATAATACACTCAGTTTACCCGAAAGTACCGAAACTGTTTTATGTAAGTCAGTACTATATTTACATCCCATATGTTGTTATAACATGGTAGTGGTGGTCTAAGTTCATACACTCCTTTCATAAATCTATTTACAACAGGTGACACACTAAAGTTTTTCCCTGTACAGTTGTATAACAGTTGATTTACAGCTGATCTAGCTGTACTTATTGTTGAATAGCATAGAGTGGCTTTATATAAGCTTGTTAAAAAAGTTATAAAGTTGGCTTGCGATGGTTTCAATGGTTGAACAGCACATTTTTCACAAAAGTTAAACCACTTTTTAAGATATGTAGTATATGTTGCTTTGGTAGATTTCCTCCAAGATGCCATGATTACCTCCACAGAATCTTTTTGAAGTCCCTGATTTCTGAGTGCTTCCCTGATATGTGAAAAGCACCTATTTTCAATTTCTGTAGCGGGTGTCGAATCCATGGCTTGTTTTCCAGTCTCAAGATTTTTTGTGGTGATGGTAATTGTATCCAGTCTGCCATCAGCATTCGTAGTAGACGTGGCCACCAAATTTGCGTTGTTGTCCAAATGGGTGCTATTAGAATTGCTTCGCCTTAATTGATCGAAGTGAAGTTTTTGTAATATTTTCGGTATCAAACTGAAAGGTGGAAATATATATACAAATTTATGTCTCCAAGATAGAGAGAAAGCGTCAACAGCTGAGGAATCTACCTCATGATAGCGTGACACGTAAGTCTGTTTTTTGGCATTCAGCCTAGATGCAAAGAGATCTAAATCAACTTCTCCATATATATCTGCAATGGCTTGAAACACATTAACATCTAAACACAAAAATAATATCAAACAGGGAATGCCACGTACCAAAAACGCAGCCTCCCCAAAACGAGCCCCACAGCACCCAGAAGTGCACACCACCAACACACACACACACACACACACACACACACACGCACACACACACGGCACACACACACAATCATGTACACACACACACATACACTACCATTCTAAATCGTCATTAAAGTTGCGAGAAAGGCTAAACTCTGTAAACCTAATTTACAAGCTTTGAGTTCTAAAATATTTATGTGTTGTTGTTGTTCCTCAACAGACCACACCCCATTTGTAATTTTTCCATAACTGTCTTTAGCTCCCCACCCTAATAAGGAACTATCTGTTGTTATTGTTATGTGTGGATCAGGTATCTGAATTGGTTTGAACCTAGAATCTAAGTTGTCCCTCCACCATTGAATGTGTTCCTTTATCTCATTATTCACTTTTATGAAAGCATCATATCGACCTTTCTTCCAATTCAGATTTCTAGTTTTTATTTTCTCTAATGGTTTGTAGTATAAAGATGCGTACTGTACGCCAGGTTCACTTGCAACAAACATGCCTATAAGTTTTGCCAATTTCCAAATTATTGTGAATTTCGAATTTGAAATTTCTATACATAAAGATTTAATTTGAGAAACTTTTTCGTCAGTCAGCCGAACAGTCATTGTTTCTGAACATAAAAGGAAACCAACAAATTGTAATTTTTTTGATGGAGTTGTTACTGATTTGGTAGGATTTATTGTTAATCCTAACCTGTCCATCAATTCAATTGTAGAGGAGATGTTATTTTCACATTCTTTATATATCTGTCCTGTTAAGAGTCATCAATATAAACTGTGCTTAAAAACCCTTTCATCCTTAATGATGCAAATACTGGTTTTAAAATTTTTGTGAAAACCCTGGGTGCAGTTGCTAAACCCATCACTAAGCAGGTGAATTGAAATTTTGACCCATTAAAGAAAAATCTAAAAAATTTCCTGTCTTTTGGTGCAATTGGAACAGAATAATATGCATCTGATAAGTCCACTGAGACAAAATAACAATCTTTAGTAATGAGATTGATGGCATGTTGTAAAGTTTCCATTTTAAAATGAATGTGCTGCATGAATATGTTAAATTTCTTTAAGTTTAAAATAATTCTAATATCATCGTTTTTCTTTGGTCGAAAAAATATGTTACTTATATACTCGCCATTCGTATCTGATGATTGGGCTGCCTCAATAATTCCACATTTTATGAACCTGTCAATTTCTTAATTCATTTTTTCTTTTTCTAAATCACTAAATCGAATCTGATGTGGGTACTGAGTTTGAACTGGTTTATACGCTAATTCCACCTTGTAACCGCACACTGTTTGCAAAATCCATCTATCATTTGTTATCTTTTTCCATTCATTTACATTGAGTTGAGTTTTCCCCCCTTTAAAGTTTTCAGCAGTGTTAATTAGAGAATAAACCCGGCACCCTGTACTTACATTATGCTTCAATATTGTCTTTTTCCCCGGTGGTTGTTGGCATATTTCTTGGTGTAATTGTTTGATGTTGTGGTGTGACGATTTGAGTTTTTGTAGCCATTTTGTTGGTTTGGTGATTGTAAGTTGTTTCTCTTTTGAGGGTAGTTCTGGTAGTTCCTTTTGTTTTTGAAACTCTTCCCGAACTCCCCCTGAGCCGTGCCTAAAAAAGGGGTCTGGTGTTGTTTGCTTGTTAGCTTCACTGCCTTACCATGGTCAAGTTGTTTCACTTTTTCCGCAAAATTATCTCCAAACAAGTTTGTTGCTGACATTTTGTGTTCATCAGTGCAAACAGTTTTGAATTGCGGGACTAATTCTTGTTTAATTATCTCTCGCCGTTGAAGATTTAAATTTGTTATTTGGGATGCCAGTATTTTGAAAGCATCTCCAATGTGTAAGCCCAAGATTTTGGGGTCAGGATTTGTATTACCACTGATGTGGTTCATGGCCTTAACAATCGGGACTAATGCTTGGTTAGCATTTCCAATCATTCGTTGCCGCGCAGCATCCTGAGTTTTGGTTGTATTCTTCAATTGGTCCCACAGAAAATGGTCGATTTTGGGGATTTGTAGTGTGTCTGCATTTATTGGCCTCTTGTTCCTTTCCAACACTGGCTTGATTTTATCCTTTCCAAAGGTACCCCGGAGCGCCGTATTAATGGTAGTAGCAACGGGATCTTTCAATGCTTCCCCACAGTTATCCTCGGCCTCAAAAAACGACTCGACTTCGGCCAGAAAATCACACTCGTTTGTGGTAGTGTTGCTTGGATTAAGAAGGTTATCAATTGCATCATCATCCTCACTTAGTTCAGATTCCGAAAGCGAATCACTAGAGTCCCGTCGAACTCGTTTTGAATTATCATCTGTTGGGTCGTCCAATTTTCTTTTTCTGCTGTCGGCTTGTAATTCTTTCACCGTACTTTCCAGTTTTTTAAATTGAAGCGTCTGTGCTTCGAACCCTCGGATTGACGCCGAAAATGTCGACAGAATCTCTTCCCCTTTCTTGAGGAACTTCGCCATTTCCGAATTTCTGTTTACCTCGGAAGTGTCGGTATCTGCCTGCGCATTTGAAGCCGCACTTCCGCCCTGGCATGCAGCCAAACTATTGGCGTGTTCCGCCATTGTTCTAGAAATAAAGAAAGAACAATTTTACTAAAGTAAAACCTGCTTAATAATCACAAAACGATGTAATCGCAGTTGCTTACTCTCCCAAACCAAATTGTTCATAAAAGTCAAGACGCACATACGCAAACATACGAGAGAATCGTACATATGATCAATCGTAAATTACATAAGCGATATCGTCAAGTTTCCGACATTCAGACAGAAACAAACCGTTCAGGCTGACGAATAAGTCATTCAGACTAAATTCATGTCATTCAGACTTTGGAAAACGTCATTCAGACGATTCCAATTTATGTTCGAAACATCCTTTAATAAAAAATCCATTTTCGAGAATCGTCTATTGGACCATGACGCGGCTGCTAGCGTCGGTGAAAAAAAAGGGGGGAATTATGGTTCAATACTCACCCAAAAACCCGAAATCTTCGAATCCAAGATTAGTCTGTAATGTGATAGTAAGTTAGGTATAAAAGTTTGTTAAAATTGTACGTTTTAAAGATAAAATATTGCCGTTTTGAACTCTAAATTATTGACTGTTTGTCTTTCGCTTGGAAAACGAGCCTCGTTATGAATTCGCATATTAAATGAGCTACGTCATCTCTATGTGAGGCCCTGCCAGGAGTTATACGGGAGACAAAACCTAGTTTTAAACTGCCAAGAAAATTAATTTTGAGTTACTCCCCCAAAGATTATGTATCCACAATTTCTATTAAAGACAATTAATAGTTGATAATTGTATCTTCTAGTTGACCTTACTCAAGAACAAGAGTGCTTAAAATACAGACATTGCATACATCTATTTCTTTTCCATTTGAAAGAAACTGTAAATGCTATATAAATCTGATACATTTGAACTGTTCATGTTTTTCACATTTCAGATATCTATAAAAAATTTAGAAAAAATGGCCATGCAGCTTTCACAATAGAGGAGGTGAGTAATCTCTGAGGACTATGTAATGTTGGTGAGGCAGTAAGTGTTTTGCATTAACAATATTTCAGCTTATAATACCTGCAAAACAACAAGTTCATCCGCTTGAATATCTATTGCTTGTCTATTAATTGTTTGTCTGTTAATTGTACACATTTTTGTGAATTTCTATTGTTTGTCTATTAATTGTTTTTCTATTAATGGTAAACATTTGTGTTGCAGTGGTTAGAACAGTCCCTTTGCTCCTGAAAATGCTGAAGTGCAGCTGGGATTGGATGCAGCTGGGATTCATTGACTTCGTCAGTGTGTTATACTGTGCCTACAGTGACCTAGTGCTCTTCTGGGACTTAGCATTTGACTATCAAAATGGCAGCTATGTACAATCAAAGAATGAGATTTTCTATGAGAAAGACTCCATGATTATAATTGTAGTCTGGTTGTATAATATACAAGACTGGTTGTTAGTTTTGGGTTTTGTGTTATTGATGCAAAGATGGCAAGCTAAGTGTTGTAGACGGAACCAGTATGGTGATACTTGTTAGTGTATAAACTAATTTATTTGAAAACATAGAATGGTTTATGTAATATTATTTAGTTTTAACGTTTATTCACTAGTGTGAATATATATAATAATCTATTTGACAATAAAGTCAAGCTAACACAAATGTGTTGTTTCTATAAGATTTATTTCAAGACTGGAGTTAATACATTTATCAAACATGCGGTGCGGGTTCAGCCACGCATGCGCTGTAGCAATAGATGAGTAGATCTATAGTTTATTTCAAATATGTTACAGTTTAGATGGTGCTGTAGACTAGTTTAGAGAAGTAGAGGCCAGTAGGTGACCGACTAAAGGTCACTTGCAACAGTGATTCAAATTAGGAGCTGTAAAACTCTCTTTAAGGTAACTTGCCCCAAACAAAATGGAGACCAGTGAAAAAATGATGCTATTACTAAAATGTAGTCTGGTGGTCTTTTGACATAATACACAAACAAATTACTGTTATATAAGCTTTTAGAACCTGTATTAGTGTGTTTTGTTGCAAATATTGTTAAAACATGTCATTGCAGTTCTTGGGTTACTTACATGAAAAATATCCAATTTTTGTGCAAGTTTCCTGACAAAGTCAAATGATGAAATTATTCAAACTGGCACTTGTTTATTAGTTCAATGTCTCCTCCAGATGCTCGACCATAGAAATAGTTGAGCAGTTCTTTCAATCTTACACATCAACAGTTTATAACACATCACTAAATTGTGAAGTCCACATATGCATGCTTGAGTTATGGTTTCAGGTAGAGCGCTATTGTCTTTAGTGGGTGGGGTGCATGCTTTTTTCAAGTTTTATTTTTCACTTTAATGTATACTGTGTTTGTTTTTGTCAGGATGTCATAATATTGTAGTATACTGACACTAATAATTCATGTAAAGAGAACTATAAATCAGTGAATTATTATAAAGAACGGATACATTTTGAAACATATTCTTGCTAGTTGACGAACAAAGACTCTGTGACAGATTCAGTGGAAATAAAGAAACTAAAACATAGTTAACACCATTATTAACATAATTTTGTTTAATATTTCTGTATCAAATACATAATTTGAAAAAATATGTAAAGACAATAAGAGCGTCTTGCAGTATTTTATATGGCCTGGTAAACAAACATTTTTACAACAAGAGTATTTTGATTATATGGTATAAACTATGTTTTAGTTTCTTTATTTCCACTGAACATTTAACATACTCGAGTTTGTATTTTGAAAGAAGCACACATTCCACCTAGCATTGAATTAGGATATAATGCCAGTCCTTTCACAGCATAGTACATTGTGAGTATTTAGACTTTACATTTATTCATATTGAATAAAAACTCAACTGAACTGTGCTAAAACTGTAAGGTAAAAGAAAGAAGTGATAATGAGTGCTTAAATGCTACTTTAGTTGACTGTGATGGTCAAACAAACATTCTAACATGACTCACGATTTTATCTCTATATACAGAGAGTAGAAAAATTATGTTATATTAAACCATGAACAACTCGGGAGCCGATATGCTGTAAACATGACGTCATATTGCGCCGCATGACGTTAAATGAGCGTTCGCGTAGAAAATAACGCTTTGCATTTATTCACCTTTTGTAATATCTGGTCATGTTAGAATCGAAATAACATCCGTTTCAGCGTTGTTATCGTCTAATAAACAATAATTTGTTGTACTGATGCGCAGTTATAAACCACTCAGGCCTTCGGCTTTCGTAGCTAATTACTGCGTATCAGTACTCCGAATCATTGTGTATTAAACGACTAACACCACTGGAACGAATGTTATTTCATAAGTCTGGGTTCAGGCCCCATGATAGTAAAACTTTTTTCATGCTAGACTCGGTTTGAACATGACATTTTTTTCAGTTGCAGCTTTGTACATATGAAAAACCAAAGAGTCATTTAGAATTCTTATAGAAAGCATGTTAGACATATTTTTTTTAAAGATTTTATAAAATGTTTTAATATTATATTAATTCAAAGTTTGATAAGAAAAAGTTTTATAATTACGCCATATGACACAAATGTGCAACCTGATTGGAATCAGAAGCAATACTCACCATAAGCCTTAGTGTACCATCTGTTTTATGCAGAAAGGATACTTTATAGAAAGACTCACTTGTGCATTATATAAAAGTGTAACGTCTTGAAGCAATGCTTGTACAGCCTTGGCTGTCGGGTTAACAATAGAATACAGTAGAGAATGTCTGTAGCTGTTTTCGTAATTCTGTCAACCTGACTAAATATGAAAAACAGGTTACTGCTATGTAACTTCTGTTAAAGATTGAGAATCAATATTTTCCTAACAATATTAATCACTGCAATCTGTGGCATAAGATGTCTTGCCCTAAACCACTCCTCTTTTGCCCAGACTAGTGATTCAACCTGGGTTCTCCGGATTGCAAATTGAACACCTTACCCAGTAGACCACTGAAACTAGTTTCAGTTACTTTGATTTTGCATTAAAAACAGAATTTTTGTATTTTTAAAACTTCTACATGTTGAACAACGAAAACAGTGAATGTTTCATGTGTCGTCACAAATGTAATTTTTATATTCTTTGGTAGTGATAATCTTGGTTTTATTTAGTAATGTTTATACTGATTTAGTGATGTATATTGTAGATGCTATTTATTTTTATTGAATTAGATTCATGATCAATTTTTACATATCCTTATTGATTGTTAAGATACGGAAGACTTTTTTGACAACTTTATTTTTAATTAATTTGAAGATATATTAGTTGTTGTTTTTTTTAAATTATTTCATCCCACGTAATGTTTCATGCATTGTGAATTGTAAACAGTGATCAAATAATGCTGTAATGTGTCCATATTTGGGCATATTAAACAATTATAGACTAATGTTGAGGTCAAATTATCATTCTTGCTGTCCTCAGAAGAACTTATATTGACCAATGATAAAAGGTAGTTATCATTTTTCAGATCAACAAAAGTGAAAATTGACTAACTTTAGTTCAAAATGTTTTTATTGTATACTATGATAATATTGGGCCTTGTTATTATTTGATGAATCAAGACAAAGTTCTGTGATTGTTCCATCATAACAGTATCGAAACAACCCAGGGTTCTGCCCTTTCACTGAAACAAAAATAGAATTAGGGGTTACTATGGTTACCTCCATTATACAGGACTGCTTCCATTCTGTAGCCTGAAACTTTTAAAGGAAGATCTTTTATAGGGAATATGACATCTTGTAGACTTGTGTTTAAATCAGTTTAGTAAATGCCACAAACCACATTGCCTTCTTCAGTAAAATGAACACTTCAATGCGTTTCTTATGTCTGACTTATACATTAACAAAAGAAAATGATTTTTAATAGGTAGCCACATTGTCTTTCACGTTGCATCATTCTGTTTGAGATCTTTTCCACATCAGATGGTGCATTATCCTCTCCATTGCAATTTTTATGGCCCTGAAGGGTGGCATATTAAAATCGCACCGTCCGTTTGTCCTTCTGTGCGTCCCCACTTACAAATTCGTGTATGGACTGCAACTCTGTCATGCATTGATGGATTTTAAAATAACTTGGCACAAATGTCTAGCACATCAAGACAACGTGTCGCATGCAAGACCCACATCCCTACCTCAAAGGTCTAGGTCACACTTGGAGTATGAAGGTTATGGAATCCTCTATATATGCACACATTCGTGTCCGCACTGTAACTTTGTCATGCATGGAAAGATTTTAAAATAATTTGGCACAAATGTCTAGCACATCAAGACGACATGTCGCGTGCAAGACCCACGTCCCTACCTCAAAGGTCAAGGTCATACTTAGAGTTTGAAGGTAATGGATTCCTCTATATATGCATATATGCACACATTCGTGTCCGGACTGTAACTTTGTCATGCATTGAAGGATTTTAAAATAACTTGGCACAAATGTCTAGCACATCAAGATGTGTCGTGTGCAAGACCCCTGTCCCTAGCTCAAAGGTCAAGGTCACACTTAGAGTTTGAAGGTAATGGATTCCTCTGTATATGCATATATGCACACATTCACGTTCGGACTGTAACTTTGTCATGCATTGAAGGATTTTAAAATAATTTGGCACAAATGTCTAGCACATCAAAACGACATGTCGCGTGCAAGACCCACATCCCTACCACAAAGGTCAAGGTCACACTTCAGAGTTTATAGGTAATGGAATCCTGTATATATGCATACATTTGTGTCCGACTATAACTTTATCATGCTTTGAAGGATTTTAAAATAACTTTGCACAAATGTCTAGCACATCAAGCGGATGTGTCGCGTGCAAGACCCAAGTCCCTACCTCAAAGGTCAAGGTCACACTTAGTGTTTAAAGTAATGGAATACTGTATGCATGGATACTCTGTCATGCATGGAAGGATTTTAAAATTACATAGCACATTTATTGAGCACATGGAGAGGACACAGACTGTGAGACACCTCTTTCGGGGGCATTCGTCACCTGTGAGGGACAGCTCTTGTTCAACTATGCGGTTGCCTCTAGTTAATTGTTCCGAGTTTTATTTGTGTAACCTTGCCTCAAACCAAGGTCCTTTGGTCAAAATGTTGATTTTTTATGCAAGAGTGAATAACTGGTTTGAATATTTTTATCCCTGTTGAGGACTTTTCATATTCATGTTTATCTAGTGTGGAATTAAAGCAAATTTGAGGATTTAGTGAGAAGGACTAAGTATGTGAGTTGTTACATGTTTGAACTGAATAGTACAATGAATACTGTGCTGTAGTTTAAAGTAAATATTCTCACTGTTGTCAGTATTTAGTTCTATTACAGTTGATATCCTTTGTGCATTAAAATGTGCTAGAAATGTTTTTGAAAAGGTTCCAGTATAAATATATGGTGTTCAATTCAGTTCTACTACAGTTTATGTAAGTGCTGTTACAATTAATATGCTTTTGTAAGATGTCGATTATCCCACTGCCATGTACTGAGATTGTAATTCATATTTGTTATGTTGTCTGTACAATGTTAACTGTGAGAAATAGTTATGCTGTTTAAAATTGCCTGTCTATAGATCTTGAGCATTCCACAGATTATAATATATAAATACTTAAAGTCCTTATAATTATTTGAAATAGATTTTAATTTTCAGATTGTTTGTTTTTCTTTCTTTAGTATAATGATACAACCTGCTGTGGCTTGTGGTTTTATGGCAGACAGCTTAACATTACGAGGAAATTCAGAATCTTTAAGCAGACGTTCAGTGAACATAGTTTTATTTGTCTTGTTAGACAGTGCTCTCCTCACCAGATGTCCCACTAGCTTTATTACCCGCCCCCTATTACCCACACTATTGGTAACGGTGTCACAGTGAGGCGTGACAGCCAGACCAGCAGATGTACGCACACATGGGCAGGAAATGGGACGAATGCATGCTGATAAGCCACATACATTGCATACACTTTAAGGAGTACAATAAAAACTAAGTCTAAAAATGTTTAATAAAATTTATAAATAAACTTTACTAACAAAATCAATTTTGAGCTTAATAATTTATGTAACACACTAAACACAGTATGGTATATTTTAAGGATGAGAACGATTACCGAAATCGATATTCGAATATTTGTTTAGCATATTCGAATACATCGAATATTCGAATGTAAATTCGTTATGTTTTCATAATTTAAGATTGTAATTTACACATCTGACACTTATCAAAACACCAATCAACCAAAAGTAGGCTAATACACGATTAATCTAATTGAAAACGTGTCCGTATAAAACGTGTATATGACCTGAGGGGTTTATTACGATTGATTAATTAATAAGTAAATCTTGAATGAAACTGATGTTTTAAAAATAATCAAATGTGCAAATATTTGAACACAAAATTTGCATTCTAATACTCTGAAGGAATACAAATATTTGAATATTCATTCCCATCCTTAGTATATTTTGATCTTTATGAAAATTTGATTAAAATCATATCTAAAATATGAAATCTGGTTAAATACATGTACAAAAAGTGTTTAAGAAAACCAGATTTTGAGTAATTTGCTGCAAATCTTTTGACTTTCAATAACAAGAGGCCTAAAAAGCCAGTATCACTCTACTGGTCTGACTGGACTGTTCTGAATAAGTTTTTTCTGAAAATCTTTTGCAATCAAGGAAAAGTTAACAGAGCTCACTGTGCCTTTAACCCACTGACCTAAAATAGTAGGAAACACCAGGAACATAGAATATACATATTTTACGTTCCTGGTAACACCAATCATCCTATGACATCTGAAAACTGTGGGTGATGGAAATCTCAAGATAATGAGTGGAAAAGATTTTAAAAATGCTGGGCACTGTGACTTTGACCCACTGTCCCAAAACACGATAGGGATCATCTACTCAGTAAGGCCAATTATCCTATGAAGTTTGAAGACTGGATCAAATATATCTCAAGATATTGAGCGGAAAATACTTTTTAAAGTTCAGGTCACTGTAACCTTGACCTTTGCCTACTAATCTAAAATTGATAGGGATCATCAGCATGTTACAGGAAACCTGAGCAAGTTTGATGAAAGCTGAATGAAAACTGTGACCGATAGAGCGTTATTAAGGAAAGTCTAACTGAGGTCACTGTGACCTTTGACCCACTGACCCCAAAATCAATAGGGATCATCTACATGTTACAAGGAACCTTCTGAGCCAGTTTGATGAAAGTTAATAGAAAACTGTGACCTTAAGAGTGTTATTAAGGAAATGCTATTGGAGGTCACTGTGACCTTTGACCCACTGGCCCCAAAAACTGACCTATAGAGCGTTATCAAGAAAAATCTAACTGAGGTCACTGTAACCTTTGACCCACTGACCCCAAAAACAATAGGGATCATCTGTTGCAGGGTACCTTCTGAGCAAGTTTGAACAAAGTTTAATGAAAATTGCGACCTGTAGAGTGTTATCAAGGAATTGCTATTGGAGGTCACTGTGACCTTGACCTTTGACCAACTTACCCGAAAAACAATAGGGATCATCTTCAAGTTGCAGGGATTCTTATCATAAAATTCATCAGTCAAATGAAAATTGCGACCTGTAGAGCTTTATGATTAAAAGTTTACATAGAGACACACGACAGACAAACCACCATGGCATGAGCTCTGCTGGACAGTAGAGCTAAAACATATACTGTAAAAAATCAATTTAGCACAAAACATGACTTGTATGATTTATTTCATGATAAAAATGAATGGTGGTTGAAACACTGGGCAACCTTACAAATAGTCCTAATCTGGTTGAAGTGAGTTTATTGTTTTTTGCTAAATGTTAATGTATCGCTAAAAGTGGGCAAGTTGGTGTGATGGTTATTGGACATTGCATGCTTTGTTAATGTCACCAATTTGTGCATGCAGTTTGAATAAATTCCTTTTAATGCTTTAAGAGCTATGCCATGTACTGAAAATATACTTTCGGCCATAACTCTTGTATTCGATAAGCATTCTGACAGAAGCTTGTTGTGCCTATTTCCTCATAGAACTAAAAATTTCAAATAGGTTTTATCTGAAAACTCAAAAATTGTACATTTCTTAAATTGAGTATCTACATCCATTATCAAATGAAAACAGCATATTCTCATTTGGTCCCCTTCTTGAAATGAGCATTTTATGTAAAAATGAGAATTATTAGGTAATTATTTGTGTCATATACAATTTGATTCTGATTACAGCTTGCAGAGAAAACGCATTTTTTTTCTACAAAAAATATGTAAGTATAATCTATACAAAAAAGGGCCATAATCTAACGTTACCGAGGGAATCAAACTGAAATGGCAGTTCCTTTCATAAGTTAACATGTGCACCAAGTTTTTAACTAAATTTTTGCAAAGTTAGGAAAAAACCAAGCAAATATTAGAATGGCAGTGTTCATCCTTGGTAAAACTTGTCAGATATATAAAAATATTTCATATACAGAAATGAACAGTCCTAAAGAAAATGTCTTCAAACTACATACATATGTAAAAATATCATTTTATCAAATACAAAAATCTTTAAAAAATTACAAAATACACTTTATAAAACATTGTCTTTGAGCAAGCTAAGATAACATTTCACAACTAACAATATCACAACCCTTGTGAGTCACTTGAAAATAAAAGCCAAAGAAAGGCTGGATTGTGCACCTTGGTACTGTATGACCGACACACCTACACTCGTATTAGTGTAAGACTTCTAGAAACTTTTCGTTATCCCGCCTTGTACTTACTTTGTGCTATTTAAGCAGGGCTGTCCTCACTGTAATTGTAAATTGAATGGAAAACTAGAAATGTGTCCATATAACACAGATGGCCCAATTTTCCACCTTTGTCACAACACAAGAACAGATTTACATAACTACAAATGTAGTGACATTTTTTGCAAAGCCCCAAAAAACAGTAGGGATTAGTGTAACCAATCATCCTATGACGTTCCAAGACTGTGGGTTATGAAGATCTCAAGATATTGGTTGGAAAAGATTTTTAAAGTTTGGGTCACCGAGACTTTGATCAACTGACCTCAAAAACAATAGGGATCATCTACAAATAGGGATCATCTACAAAGCAAGTCAAATCATCCCTTTGACCCATCAATCCCAAATACAATAAGCATCAACATAATACCTTAATCACTTGTTTGAGCTGTGTGTGCCACAAACTTGTTATTTAAAAGCCTGAAATTTGGTCAGAATGACTGCTTTGATCAAATAAGCAAAAACACATACAAAAATTTAAACCCAGGTGCACAATTTCTCATCCAAATAAACATTTTGTGTTAAGTTAAGAGACTAACTCAATTACATAAGGAGAAGAGTGGAATATAAAATGCCTTAATTTTGACTAGTCAAGGCCCATTACTTGTTACTGTTACTTGTCTAATATAAGAACTCAAACCCATGTGCACAAAGATTTCTGGGCGGACATGCACAACAGCAAAACTATATGCCCCCTAATTGGGGCATAAAAACAAAATTTGTAGAGTTATATATTATTTTACATGCAAATAAAAATACAAATGTATAGTAAAATCTGCTGTTAGTGTAATCAAATAAAGTGTTTGTAAACTAAATGAAATGGTGGTGCAATGGGGGAGTAGTTAATGCTCTGGACTAGCAATCTGTAGGTTCCCAATTTGAATACCGGCCAGGGCACCGGAAATGTCACAAATGTTTCTCAGTGTTTCCCGCCCATTCTGCACCTGTTTTTTCAACCTGCACCTTTCAGGGTTCTTGGCAGTTATACCTCTGTAGTAATTGACTAGAATCAATGAACAAGAGGGCTGAGATGGCCCTATATCGCTCACCTGAGACCTCTAGAGTACCCAGATTCGAACTTGATCTAGAACTTATTGAAAGAAACATTCTGACTAATATACATGATGATTAGGTAAAAAATGTGGCCTCTAGAGTGTTAACAAGTTTTTTTTTATTGATTTGACCATGTGACCTAGTTTTTAGCCCCAGGTGACACAGATTCGAACTTTGCATAGAAATCATTGATAAAAGCATTCTGAACAATTTTCAGGATGATTGGGTGATGGACATGGCATACACAAGGTTTTTGTACGATTTGACCTTGTGACCTAGTTTTTAATTACAGATGACTCATATTTCAGCTCATATTTTTTACATAACAATCTTGGTAGAGTTCCACTAGCCAATGCTACATGCCAAACATCTAAGCTCTAGGCCTTGTGGTTTCAGAGAAGAAGATTTTTAAAGTTTTCCTATACAAGCCTATGTAAAACTAAGTGATCCACTGGGCGGGGTCAATTTTGAGCTGGGGTCATAGTTTGAATAATCTTGGTAGAGGTCCACTAGGCAATGCTAAATATCTAAGCTCAAGGCCTTGTGGTTTCTGAAAAGAAGTTTTCCTATAAAAGCCTTTGTAAAAATAAGTGACCCCCCCTGGGTGGAGTCAATTTGACTGGGGGGTCATAATTTGAACAATCTTTGTAGAGGTCCAATACGCAATGCCACATGCCAAATATCTAAGCTCTAGGTCTTCCTGTTCTTGAGAAGCAGATTTTTAAAGTTTTTCCTATTTGTTGCCATAGCAACCAGAGTTTTGCATAGAATGGAATTATTTGAACAACTATGAGAGGCCTTCATGCAAGGAACACATCTGCCAAGTTTCATCAATATTGGCCCATTGGTTTCAGAGGAGATGTTGTTTGATGGAAAATATTAACGGACGTATGACGGACGACAGACCTAATAGCACACTCTGGCACTTTGTGCAAGGTGAGCTAAAAACCTGTCAAACTTTTCAAAAGTCAACACAGTCATATCTTAAAATATGCCAAAAACACATGATGATTGGCAAGCAATGTTTTCTCAAATTTCTAGTGACCATTGTAAAATAATAAATAAAGGTATACAGAAACTTAAAAAGATCTGGGTGGTCTTTTTGCTGTTTTGCTGAAAAGTCACAAGTTTAATGTTTATATCTCTGCAGTCTTTCAGAAGTGGCACATAATTCTTGCCAATTTCTTAACTACTCATATAACATGTTTCAGCCAATTATTAGATACAACATGAAAATACATCATGAAAACTGTCTAAATGTGTTTTGAAATTAACTCCAAATATATATGACCATAAATCATAGTTATAAATCTTATCAACAAGCAAATTCAGTGAATTTATATACCCCACCAAATTAAGCAAATAGCTCAAAAAGAACAAATGGAAAATGCATTGGAATGTCTGTTTCAGAAAAAAAAGCATTTTTAAATTTCACCACCCTACTGGGACCTGATCTCCGAGGTGATATTTTATTTCTTCAAGTTTGAGTCATAAAGAACTTAATTTGTTAACTTAATTTAAAACAATACTACTACTTTAAGACAACAAGAATTTTACTAAATCATAACACATTAACTGGCAGAAAACAAACAATTATATTACTGTTTGACATATATTTTAATTTTTTTAGAAGAACTGCAGACTTTTTTAGAAAGTGTACACATTGCATAACTGTTTTTTCTATATATAAAACTGACTGAGAGCAAAATTGACATTTCTCAAAATGGTCCAAGGTGTAACACTACCTGGTGTCAGGTTAATTATAATCACATGTAACCTCTCAGTGTATTTTTTCAACTTAGACAGCAACACTGAACAAATACTTTCAAATCGTAAGTTGGTCAATGGCTCCCAATACTAAATAACATTTAACACAAAGAACTGTCATGTGAAAACTCTATTATTCTATCTATTTATAATCAAGTCTGTAACTGTGACATAGCAAGGCTTTTAGTTAATCTCATTATTTTCCAATCATAGTGTTTATTCTTTATTCATTTCGTAAATATGACCAATTCTCTCTTACTCCTGTTGTGCTTTATAAAAAGTATCTGCTAATTCAGTTGAAGTTTCTTTCTCTAGAATTGTCTATATCCATTTACAACTGACTGTTAAGACTTATCATCATTGCAAAAGTCAATAAATTTGACTTTCAGTCTCATGATTTGTATCAATACTGTCATCTGGTCAGGGTGATTGTCAGCAGACTCAGCACTAGGGACAGTTATAATCAGTTAGACTTCTGTCTCCTTCTTTTTATCATCAGCATCAATACCGTCATCTTTATTAGCACCTGACTGTTCAGAGTAATTATCAGGGACATTTGCACCTGATTGACCCTTGTAACTGTTCGCTGTAAAACAGAATACCCTTTTGTTTGAAGCTTCTAACAATGGACTTTATGTTCTTTTTTTATATGGAATGATCTTGTAAGTACATTGTTACAAAATGGGACAATTCACTTCATCAATGTTGGACCTCAAACATTCACAGAGGTAGTGAAGTTAATAGCTTGTACCAAAACCATATAGCTATTTAACCACCAAACCACAAAACACGTACACTACACATTGAAATACATTTTAAAGAGTTTAAAGACTTTATCCCAATCAAGCTAGCAGTAATAAAATACTTAATTTTACCTTTTCGCATCTGCTCTTGCACCACCTCTTCTTTCTCTTGTAAAGCTAAAAGGAGGGCATCCTTTCCATGAAGGCACTTTTTGAATTCATCGTATAAATCTGGCTTATCCTGAATCTTATTATATATTTCTCTCTTTAATATAGATGGCTTTTCATTTTTTTCCTAAAAAAGAATAGGTGCTGTTAAAAATTTAACCAAATCACATAAAGTAAAATACTATGCCATTGACTAGATTCTTTACAGTTATATAACTGTTTAAAAGTTGACCAAAGATTTCAAAACAAACATTCTGATCAATTTTCATGATGGCTTGATGACAAATGTGGCTTATAGAGTATTCAAAATGTTTTTCTTTAATTTGACCTGGTGACCTTGTTTTTGGCCATACTTTTTTATGTGACCCAGTTTTATACTTGACATCGAGTTTAACAGGACAAACATTATGAATAATTTTAAAGGGGTCTATGACAATACATCGACAGACAACTCATCGACACAATAGATCGACACAACAACTGATCGAATATTACATCAACAACTCATCGACAATATTTAATATCCAATATAAACATACATGCATGGCACACAGATATTACTATCTTTGTATTTAAAGATATTTTCATGTTCTCATCTTATGAATCACATCCTGTATTGAATATTGAATGCTACGCCTTTGAGAACATCACGGGCAGATCGTTTAGGAAAATGATTGACGACGGATTTAATTCTTTCATTTTTCAACTGTTCCTTTTTACTCTGATGATCATGGACATCTCCGCGAAGAAGCACTAGCATCTGCATCTCTGTATTGGCCTGCTCTCCCAAAAGGACACTTATAAACTTAAAAATATTTGCATGTGATTCATCAACAACCACCGAAAATCTGCAATTTAGAAAGGTCGTATATTATGATCAAAATTAATTACGATCAAAATTTATTGCTAAATACTGACTCTGACTTAATATTAGTTTTCTGAACATTTCTATTATAATTGTCATTTTTTAAAGAAATTCTATCTACTGTACCTGGTATGCCATCCTTCTAGGAAATTCATTGTTCTAGGGTCATCAGCCAAGACACGTTCATAGACTGACCAGTTTGCTGGAGTGTATAGGGGCTCATTCCATACAAACCGCATCTACATAATATGTATAAAAAATGTTATTGTTTCAACAAGATATATAAAATTGTAATAAAAAGAAATGATGAATTATATATGATATATATATATATGCATAAAACATATGCTTATTTAATAACTGATGAAACCTAAGTTAAAGTAGAATTAATATTACTTTTTACAGTTGAACATAAACAATTATACCTGTGTACTGTTTCCGACACATTCAGATTTGCACACACCAATGTATGTCCTCTCATATAGTCTGTTACTATACTCTGGTGGTGCAGCCTCTTTCAACTGATAGAATGCACTCCTTTAGTCCATATCTCCGACTCTGGAAGGAAGGCTAGTGCTGTAAATTCCTTAACAGCCATAGCAAAGTCGGACTCTTCTACATATCACTGTCATAGTCCTAAATTTACCAGATTTCTCCAGTTTGCTTGTGTGAAAAGGAAGAAAAGCCCTTCTAAGGTAGCACCTGGAAATACAGCAGTAGCGGCCTGAAATGCCGCCCCTTCAAAGTCCATGCGAACTCGTTCAACACACGGTTCAAAACCAGGCAAGGTTTTTGTCATTTTTCCCTTATGGCAAGAAACATTGTTTCCTAAAGTGGTCTGGTTTTCCGCGGGAGAAGGCAGTAAATCATAGGAAGAATCCTTCCCATATACTCAAAATGGAGTGTGTATAATTGAAGGAAAAACTGAGGGGCAACATCAAAAGTACCATCACCATACCAAGTTTTGGACAAAGTCATTGTTTCATTGCTTTTACTTGTGGCATATATAATGATGCTGTCCTGCCCACAAGTGTCGTCATATATTACCCAATCCTCCCCTGCCTCTGTCTCTCGCGACTTAACCCTCAAGTTTTAAATCATGTTGTGATGTCGGCAGAGGGGGAAAGTTCTTTCGTCTTTGCCTCTGAATTCTAAGACGAAGAGAAGCTTCTTTGGGTAATGCACCCCGGGAAGTTTCAGATACTTTCTGGGCGGTTTCCTGATTTATTATTGTGGATGTCTTCCCATGTCCTGGCGCAGCATCTTTTATTCTACCAAAACATTTTCTTGCCTGAAAAAAAAAGAGCTGTCCCTCACAAGTGACGAATGCCCCCAAAAGAGGTGTCTCACAGTCTGTGTACTCTCCATGTGCTAAATAAATGTGCTATGTAATTTTAAAATCTTTCCATGCATGACAGAGTTACCATGCAAACAGTATTTCATTTCTTTTAAACACAAAAGTGACCTTGACCTTTGAGGTAGGGACATGGGTCTTGCACGCGACACATCGGCTTGATGTGCTGAACATTTGTGCCAAGTTATTTTGAAATCCTTCAATGCATGGCAAAGTTATAGTCCGGACACAAATGTATGCATATATACAGGATTCCATTACCTAAAAACTCTATGTGTGACCTTGACCTTTGAGGTAGCGATGTGGGTCTTGCACGCGACATGTCGTCTTGATGTGCTAGACATTTGTGCCAAGTAATTTTAAAATCCTTCAATGCATGACAAAGTTATAGTCCGGACACAAATGTATGCATATATACAGGATTCCATTACCTAAAAACTCTAAGTGTGACCTTGACCTTTGAGGTAGGGATGTGGGTCTTGCACGCGACACATCGGCTTGATGTGCTGAACATTTGTGCCAAGTTATTTTAAAATCCTTCACTGCATGACAAAGTTATAGTCCGGACACAAATGTATGCATATATACAGGATTCCATTACCTAAAAACTCTATGTGTGACCTTGACCTTTGAGGTAGCGATGTGGGTCTTGCACGCGACATGTCGTCTAGATGTGCTAGACATTTGTGCCAAGTAATTTTAAAATCCTTCAATGCATGACAAAGTTATAGTCCGGACACAAATGTATGCATATATACAGGATTCCATTACCTAAAAACTCTAAGTGTGACCTTGACCTTTGAGGTAGGGATGTGGGTCTTGCACGCGACACATCGGCTTGATGTGCTGAACATTTGTGCCAAGTTATTTTAAAATCCTTCACTGCATGACAAAGTTATAGTCCGGACACAAATGTATGCATATATACAGGATTCCATTACCTAAAAACTCTATGTGTGACCTTGACCTTTGAGGTAGCGATGTGGGTCTTGCACGCGACATGTCGTCTTGATGTGCTAGACATTTGTGCCAAGTAATTTTAAAATCCTTCAATGCATGACAAAGTTATAGTCCGGACACAAATGTATGCATATATACAGGATTCCATTACCTAAAAACTCTAAGTGTGACCTTGACCTTTGAGGTAGGGATGTGGGTCTTGCACGCGACACATCGGCTTGATGTGCTGAACATTTGTGCCAAGTTATTTTAAAATCCTTCACTGCATGACAAAGTTACTGTCTGGACACAAATTTGTAAGTGGGGACACACAGACGGACAGACAGTGCGAGTTTAATATGCCACCCTTCGGGGGGATAAAAAAAGAAACGAGAAAATGTCTTGGTAGAGCCAAGTAAATAAATTCAATCAAATGCTTTAATAATTTTCAATTATTCTTATTATTTAACAAGAGCTGTCATATGACAGCACGCTCGACTATTCGAAAGCTTGTTGGTAAAATGGGGTTTTTGTCTAAGAACAGGAGTATTGTGTAATTGTCTATAAGAATTAAGGTCAAAGATATGAAACTTGGTCAAAGACCTTTGTAAATGTACATTGCATTCAAAGCCTTACTCTGGATTCTGCCAACTAGAGGGAGGATGGGGGGGGAAATTTCAAAGAAATACATGACCTTGTATATTTGATCATGAATAATTTTGTAACTTTTCAAAATTGATATGTATAGAATTAAAAAAGCATGACCGCTGCATGCTGCATAATTATTCTATGACATTTCAAAAGAAAGCCATTTTGAGTATTTCCATATTAGTCTGGTAAAAACTGTGACAAAATTCTAAGTTAAAAAGGCCATAAATATGTCAAAAATCAAAAACATTGGTGAAGATGTTGACAGTAAACATACATTTTAAGTTTCAAGTCAATATGTTCGATAGTATTCTATCTTTAACAAAAATTCAAAGTTAAAAAGGGACACAAATCTATCAACAATCAAAACAGAGTTACGGGGATTGTTTCCTCAGGTGTAGATGTTGATGGTTGACACATACTTTGAGTTTCAAGTCAATACTTTTGATAGTATTCAAGATATTTGACTTTATAAAATCTTTTCCCAAAAATTCTAAGTTAAAAAGGGATATAAATCTGTCAAAAATCAAAACAGAGTTATGGGGATTGTTTCCTCAGGTGTAGATGTTGATGGTAAACATATATTTTGAGTTTCAAGTCAATACCTTTGATAGTATTCAAGATATTTGAATTTACAAATAACTTTTACCAAAAATTCTAAGTTAAAAAGGGGCATAAATCTGTCAAAAATCAAAACAGAGTTATTGGGATTGTTTCCTCAGGTGTAGATGTTGATGGTAATTATATAGTTTGAGTTTCAAGTCAATACCTTTGATAGTATTCAAGATATTTGACTTTATAAAAAACTTTAACCAACGCAGACGCCGACGCCGGGGCGAGTGCAATAGCCTCCTTATTCTTCGAATAGTCGAGCTAAAAACAAATAAAGCTTACCTCAACTTCAGACTGGTCGGGAGCATGATGGAGGTCTTTAGATATTCTCATCTCCGTAATATCTCCCTCTTCTCGTGACACAGCTCTCCCAATACAATCAGACAAAACATAACGCAAGTAGATTATGGTTTCTCTTTGTCGATCTTTATTATATATGAAACTTTCATGGCACAGAAGTTTTTTTCCTCGTTGTGATGTTACGAATTCCATTTCCGAAATGTAAGTGCATTGCGTATAATCATTGCTTATATTTTATACAGAAGTGAGAGAAACTCTCACAAAAAGCTTTGGCTTACAACAGGATTTTTGTGAGAACATATCACAATAACTTGAATAAATTGCCTTATTTTTGTGAACGACAATAGTATCACCTATATAGCTGCAAGTATATTTTACATAACCATTAAAATTACCGTAGTGCGACAAAAGACCGACGCGACATCTCGATAAGTTGTCTTTCGGTGAGTTGTTGTGTCAGTTTATTGTCGTGTCGGTGATTTGTAGTGTCGTTGAGTTGTCTGTCGATGTATTGTCGTATACCGTTTTAAAGATGATTGAGTACAACATTCGGATTCTAGAGTTTCATAAGGTTTTAAGCAAGCCGCTTGAAATACACTATTCCAATCTCTGACAATCTGAACCGTCAGAGGCTTTCCAGCAAAGTAGTTCTTCATAAGCTTAAAACTTCGGCAAAAGGAATAGACGTTAACCTTCACAAGATGAACATGTAAATGGATTTGAAAGCACATCCCTAACAATGATTGTTAAGAGACTAAGCTGTTGCTAAGAAAGTCAATGGTTGCTAAGAAAGTCACTGGTTGCTAAGGAGTCACTGGTTGCTAGGGACAAGTCACTGGTTGCTATGAACCTAAGTTGTTGCTAAGACTATCAATGGTTGTCAAGGAAGCCATTTGTTCCTAGAGGAAGTCACTGGTTGCTTAGGAAGTCACTGTTTGCTATAGAAGTCACTGGTTGCTAGGTAAGTCCCTAGTTGCAATAGGAACTCATTGGAAGCTAGGTTATTCATACAACCCTTTACTTAATATACAGACAAGGGACCCCCAGGGCGGGGTCAATTTTGACCCCAGGGATAAGATCTGAAGAAACTTGGTCGAGGTTTACTGGGTAATGCTACATACCAAATATCTAAGCTAGGTCTATATAAAAACCAGTTACCCTAATGTGGGGCAGTCTACTAGGAAATGCTACATGCCAAATATCTAACCTCTTAGCCTAGTGGTTTCAGAGAAATAATTGTTTTTTTAGTTTTTCCTATATTAGTCTATCAAATTTCTAAGCTCTGTACCTTGTGGGTTTGGAGAAGAACATTTTTAAAACTTTCCTATAAAAACCTATGTTAAATCAAATGACTCAAGGGTGGATAGATTCCCATCCAGAGAAAATAAGTTGAACAATCTTTGTAGAGGTCCATGTGTTGCCTTGTGTTTTCAGTGAAGAATTTTTTTGAAGTGTTTCCTATAGAAACCTATGTTAAATCAAGTGAACCCCAAGGTGTGGTCAATTTTGACCCAGTGGTGGTAATTTTAACAATCTTGATAGAGGTCCATTAGGCAATGCTACATGCCAAATATTTAAGCTCTAGGCCCTCTGGTTTCAGAGAAGATTTTTGAAGTTTTTCCTATAAAACATATGCAAAATAAAATGACCCCCAGGGCAGGGTCAATTTTGACCCTGGGGTCATGATTTGAACACCTTTGGTAGAGACCCACAAGACATGCTACATGCCACATATTTAAGCTCCGGGCCTTGCAGTTTTGGAGAAGAAGATTTTAAAAGTCTTTCCTATTTGTTGCCATAGCAACCTGCATGGAATGGCTTTCTTTGAATAATTTTGGTAGACCTTCATGCAAGGAACATTTCTGCTTAGTTTCATCAACATTGCCTTAGTGGTTTCAGAAGAGACGTCATTTGAAGGAAATGATGGATGTACGACGTACGCCGGATGGTGAGTGATCATCCTAAATGCTCACTAATAATTAGAATCTGTTATTTTTACTGTAATGTAACACATGGTCCATCAGATAAGGAATGGTTAAATTCTGCTGTTTCTGATATTCAGCGTCCGTATTACACACAGCTCATGTGATATTTGAGGAAAAGGGCGTTTTGAACTGGTTTTGCTATATTTAGTAGAATTATCAACAAGAGGGCCAAGATGGCCCTATATCGTTCACCTTGGTACAAGTCCACTTGCCTGGTGGAAGATCACTAGACAATGTTATATACCAAATAGGTTTTCCTAAATACGTCTTTGTAAAACAAGTGATCCCCCCTCCCGCCCCCCTCCCCAGGGCAAGGTCAATTTTGACCCCAGGGGCATAATTTGAACAAACTTTGAAGAGGTCTACTAGGCAATGCTACATGCCAAATATCTAAGCTCTAGGCCTTGTGGTTTCAGAGAAGAAGATTTTTAAAGTTTTTCCTATATAAGCCTATGTAAAACTAAATGACCCCCGTGTGGGGTCAATTTTGATCCAGGGGTCATTATTTAAACAGTCTTCTTAAAGGTCCACTAGACAATGCTACATGCCAAATATCTAAGCTCTAGGCCTTGTGGTTTCAGAGAAAAAGATTTTAAAAGTTTTTCCTATATAAGCCTATGTAAAACTAAGTGACCCCCCGTGCGGGGTCAATTTTGATCCCAGGGGTCCCTGTATCGCTCAGCTTGGTACAAGTACCTGGTGGAAGATCACTAAACAAATTTATATACCAAATAGGAATATACATCTTTGTTAAACAAATGATCCCCCCCCCCCAGGGAAAGGCCAATTTGACCCCAGTTGCATAATTTAAACAAACTTTGAAGAGGTCTACTAGGCAATGCTACATGCTAAATATCTAAGCTCTAGGCCTTGTGGTTCCAGAGAAGAAGATTTTTAAAGTTTTTCCTATTTGTTGCCATAGCAACCAGAGTTCTGCATGGAATGGAATTCTTTGAACAATTTTGGTAGAGCCCATGTGGGGTCAATTTTGATCAAGGGGTCATAATTTGAACAATCTTGGTAGAGGTCCACTAGCCAATGTTACATGCCATATATCTAAGCTCTAGGCCTTGTGGTTTCTGACAAGAAGATTTTAAAAGTTTTTCTTATTTGTTGCCATAGCAACCAGAGTTCTGCATGAAATGGAATTCTTTGAACAATTTTGGTAGAGCTTCATGCAAGGAACATTCCTGCATAGTTTTATCTTCATTGGCCTTTTGGTTTCAGAGGAGATGTCATTTGAATCAAAATGTTGACGGACCAAGGATGAATGACAATCATCAATTGGAAAAGCTCACCCTGGTGACCCTCCGGCGGGGTAAATTTTGATTTCTACATATCATACACACCGCAATAGACACCTTAACATTTCAATTGATGGACAGACCATAGAGCCTGTCTCCCAGCAAACTGTTCTTGGAGTCCTTGTTGATGAAAATCTTACATGGGTTCCCCAAACAAAGAGTATTATAATAAACTAAATTCTAAATTAGTCCTTTTTCGAAGAATAAAATCATATTTAAATAGAGAAATGAGAGTACTATTCTACAACGCTTATATTTTACCAATTTTTGACTATGGGTCTGTTTTGTGGAGCATGGGTAGTACAAAATGTTTAAACAAAATTATAAACACGCAGAAAAGATCAGCAAGAATGATTTTAGATAAAAAATTTGATCAGTCATCTGATCCACTTTTCAAAGATCTTAACTGGTTACCATTTCATGGAAAGATGCAAGTACAATAGAGCTGTTTTAGTATATAAAAGTTTAAATGGTTTAGTCCCACACTATACGATAATTATATATGATGCTGCTAGCAAGCACAATTACAGCCTACGATCTAAACATAACAACAAGAGGGCCAAGATGGCCCTGTATCGCTCACCTTGGTACAAGTACCTGGTGGAAGATCACTAAACAAATTTATATACCAAATAGGAATATACATCTTTGTTAAACAAATGACCCCCCCCCAGGGAAAGGCCAATTTTGACCCCAGTTGCATAATTTAAACAAACTTTGAAGAGGTCTACTAGGCAATGCTACATGCTAAATATCTAAGCTCTAGGCCTTGTGGTTTCAGAGAAGATTTTTAAAGTTTTATCAATTTGTTGCCATAGCAACCAGAGTCCTGCATGGAATGGAATTCTTTGAACAATTTTGGTAGAAACCATGTGGGGTCAATTTTGATCCTGGGGTCATAATTTGAACAATCTTGGTAGAGGTCCACTAGCCAATGCTACATGCCATATATCTAAGCTCTAGGCCTTGTGGTTTCTGACAAAAAGATTTTTAAAGTATTTCCAATATAAGCCTATGTAAAACTAAGTGACCACCCGTGCAGGATCAATTTATACCCGGGGGTCATTATTTGAACACTCTTTGTAGAGGTCCACTAGACAATGCCACATGCCAAACATCTGAGCTCTAGGCCTTGTGGTTTCAGAGAAGAAGATTTTTAAAGTTTTTCCTATTTGTTGCCATAGCAACCAGAGTCCTGCATGGAATGAAAGAGATAAGGTAAGCAATGGTACATGCCAAATATCTAAGCTCTATGCCTTGTGGTTTCAGAGAAGAAGATATTTAAAGTTTTTCCTATTTGTTGCCAGAGTTCTGCATGAAATGGTATTCTTTGAACAATTTTGTTTGAGCTTCATGCAAGGAATATCCCTACCAAATTTCATCAATATTGGCCTAGTGGTTTCAGAGATTTTGTTTGATGCATTGGGTGGACAACGGACAGTGGGTGATGTAAAAGCTCATCCCGGTACAAAGTGCCAGGTGAGCTAACAAGTAGGCCTATATTCCTCACCTGAGTACCAGTGGTGCACCTGTTGCTAAGGAAGTCAGTGGTTGCTTGGTTAGTTAGTGGTTGCTAAAGGAACTCATTGGAAGCTTGGTTTCTCCCATAACTCTATATATAGACAATAGGAGCCCCCGCCCCTCCCCCTGCAGGCCAATTTTGACCCCAGGGGCATGATTTCAACAAACTTAATAGGGGACACTAGACAATGTTACCCAACAAATATCTAAGCTCTAAGCCTTGTCGTTTTGGAGAAGAGTTTTAAAGTTCCCTATACCAAGTGAACCCCTGGGCAGGGCATGACTTGAACAAACTTTAAAGAGGTCCACTAGAGACTGTAACACACTACATATCTAGGCTCTAGTCCTTGAGGTTTTGAAGAAAAAGATTTTAAAAAGTTTTCCTATATCCCAGTAAACAATAGACGTCAACTTAATGTTGTATAGATGTTAGACCCCGACGTTGGATTAACGTTGGATTTTGGTTGGTTTTGCAAACCGGTTAGACGTCTGAATCCCGACGTCTACCCAACGTCAGAATATGACCATTCACGACAAATATCCAACCACCCAGCAAACAAATGACGATGCAAAGACGTTGGTTAGACGTCAGACCCAGACGTCGGATTTCGGATTAGAAAGATAAAAGAACCGGTTCAGTACCGAATTTTATTAGTTACAGTCATATTACACTATTAATCAGAGACATAAACAAAACCACATGTATCAATAAAATATATTACAACTAATCAAGAAATTAAAACAAGAGGGCCAAGATGGCCCTATATCGCTCACCTTGGTACAAGTCCACTTGCCTAGTGGAAGATCACTAGATAATGTTATATACCAAATAAGTTTTCCTATATACTTCTTTGTTAAACAAATGATCCCCCCACCCCCCCGGGCAAGGTCAATTTTGACCCCAGGGGCATAATTTGAACAAACTTTGAAGAGGTCTACTAGGCAATGCTACATGCCAAATATCTAAGCTCTAGGCCTTGCGGTTTCAGAGAAAAAGATTTTTAAAGTTTTCCCTATATAAGCCTATGTAAAACTAAGTGACCCCCGGTGCGGGGTCAATTTTGATCCGGGGGTCATAATTTGAACAATCTTGGTAGAGGTCCACGAGCCAATGCTACATGCCAAATATCTAAGCTCTAGGCCTTGTGGTTTCAAAGAAGATTTTTAAAGTTTTTACTATATAAGCCTATGTAAAACTAAGTGACCCCCCGTGCGGGGTCAATTTTGATCCGAGGGTCATAATTTGAACAATCTTGGTAGAGGTCCACTAGCCAATGCTACCTGCCAAAATATCTAAGCTCTAGGCCTTGTGGTTTCAGAGAAGATTTTTAAAGTTTTTCCTATATATTCCTATGCAAAACTAAGTGACCACCTCCGTGGGGTCAATTTTGACCCGGGGGTCATAATTTGAACAGCCTTGGTAAAGGTCCACTAGACAATGCTATAAACCAAATATCTAAGCTCTAGGCCTTGTGGTTTCAGAGAAGAAGATTTTTGAAGTTTTTCCTATTTGTTGCCATAGCAACCAGAGTTCTGCATGGAATGGAATTCTTTGAACAATTTTGGTAGAGCTTCATGCAAGGAACATTCCTGCATAGTTTTATCAACATTGGCCTAGAGGTTTCAGAGGAGATGTCATTTGAATCAAAATGTTGACAGACAACGGACAATCATCGATCAGAAAAAAACAATTAAAAATTGAAATAATGTCTTTTCTAAAAATACTAATTTAAGTGTCCAAATGGTAGAAAAATGTATGTAGCTTTATGCACATTTAAATCATCCTTTAGGTCTGTCACAGTACTTTCTTTTCTGAATTACAGTAATTTAAAGTAGATGAATAATAAATCAAAAATATTTTCAAGCAAGCAATCAAATTGAATTGTAGCTAGTAAGTCAATCGGAATAACTACCATATTTCACAATATTAAACAACATAAAACCACTGTAACAAACAAAATATAAGAAAATACAATTTACATTCAAAAGGCATAGTTAATAGGAGCTATTTTCATTTATGTAAAAATTAAACAATGTTAAGGAAGGTGTAATTAATGGAAAGAGACACAACAAGAAACACTTTTGTAAAAATAAGTTATCAAATATGTAGCTGGTATAAGCTGGCTGACATTCATGCAGCGACGTAACAGGAAAGTTCACAAGGCGTCCCACTTAATTTGGATTGAAGATGTAACGTCATGTTCCGCCAGCCCTTCCACCACTTAAGTTTTCATTGCATTGGCTAAAACCAAAATTATAGATGATTAGAAACATATTTGATAATACATGTAAACTTCAAGGCCACAATCAAAATTTTATCTGCATACTTTAATATCATTTTCTCTCAGGTTGTTCTTTATCACAGAATCGAATGAATCTATGGTCCGAAAGTTATACCCATAGGAAAGTAATTTCTAATACAACAATTGGTTGGTTAGTTATTTATGACAAGTCATTACTAGTACCAACTACTTTTTAATGTATGAAAGTTTTTAGTTACTTGCAACAGCGATTGTGTGCAACTATGACATGTGAACTGTTAAATCATAATCAATGTACACATATTAAAGTATATTTTTACCGATTTCAAGTTCATATGTAGAGAATGATGAGAAGGGGAGCTTCTGTGAATTGCCCTTCAAGTAGAACTTTGCCATAAGTTCATTGGACATTAATCTGAAAATATAATAAAACGTAAAAAGAGTTCAGTGAAATTTAAACAAGTTATATGATCACTTATTATAATCATCATAGACTTTTATTAGTACATCAGAACATAATTTATTTACATTTGGAAAATGCTTAACTATTAATGTTAAAGCTGTGGAATCACGTTTCCCCGAATATAATTCATTTTCCCACTAGCCAGATGTACGAAGCCGAGAATCCATGTAGAATTTCCTCACTACATTAATGATTTATTAAGTCATGTACACATTTTATATGTCCGTGTAGATTAAGTTGGAATTTATGCTAGGTACTTCATGCACAATGTTTACATATCATGCTTATAAAAAAATTAACAAAAGTTAAAATGAAAAATAACAAAAAGCAAGCATTATCTATTATAAGATACACTTACACCCGGGCATAGTGATTATGTAGTGGGTGGGGTATGGACACTGAATTCGGATTAATTGATCGTTACGTCAACACTGCATGGTCAAGCAAACAGGTATTGTTTGTACTAATGTAGATAAAATATAAAGAAATCAAATCCATTTTTATCTTACTTTTGCAAACTTCTGGATATCTTCTGTGTTCAACTGAGATCGAAACTTCTTCGCCCGTTTGCTGTCTTTCACTTTCCGCCAACATTTGACTTGAAAAGCGATAGGTGTTGCATGCCCATTTTACATATTCGAAATTAGAATCATATAATTTCCAAGCACTTGAAGAGAAGTGATAGCAAATACATTTGTATAAAGTTCCGTAATACGTTAGTGACTTAATGCCAGGTGGAGGCCTTAAAAGTAAAATGCATGAATACGTTGAAAATGCGCCACCTACAAATATAATTTAAGCATGTTGCAGCACCACCTATTGAAAATATTTAAAGGGGCAGAAGGGGGTAATTTGTTAAATAAAAATTCACAATAACCTCATTGATAACTGCAGTTGCGTTGAGGCTTTTGTGGATTTTTATTATTAATCTAATTGATCACGCAATCTTATGAAATAATTTCTGGGGATTACTCACTTATAAACTTACGACCTCAATCCGACGTCGTTTCAACATCGGAAATCGACTTTAAGTGGACGTCCGGGTTTTGACGTTTGGCAGACGTCGGATAAGGGTCGCCAACGTCATGACCAAAATCCAAAATTGATCCAACGTTGTAATGACGTCGCGTGTTTACTGGGATATATCTATGTAAAAACTTGGTAGTGGTCCACTAGAAAAATTAGTACATGCCAAATATTTAAGCTCTAGGTCTTGTGGTTTCAGAGATGAAAATTTTAAAAAGTTTTTCCTATTTGTTGCCACAGTAACCAGAGTTGTGTATGGAACGGAATTCTTTGAAAACTTTTGGTAGAGCTTCTTGCAAGGGACAAAGTGCCAGGTGAGCTTAAAACTAAAAAAAATCCCCTGACTCTATTAGCTTTTTGAAAGATAATATCTACCTTGAAGGTATAACTGATTTCTTTCTTAATTGCATTATAAACAAGAACATTATTTGAAATGCTTTCACCAAAGGCAAAGCTCTCACAAAATATTGATAGGAAATTTTGAAAAGTCTCAACTGTTAGAAAGTAGAGCTTACCATATGACGGAGGTCTGTAATGGTTACATCATCGAAGAGTTCGTTTTCCCTAATTCTAATCATTGTTTCAGTTAGATCCATATCTGTATATCTCCTAAAGCATCTGTTCAAGACACTTGTAACACCTATAAATATATACAAGTTCATTTTTTTCACCAGTACAAAATGGCAATGATGGCTCTATATTGCTCACCTGAGTGACATTGCTCATCAAGAAAACTACTATAAAACATTTTCATGATGATTGAATATAAAATGTTCACAAGTTTTTTCCCCTTTATTTGCCAGGATCACATAGTTATTGACCAAATATGACCCAGATTCAAAACATCAAGACAAACATTCTGACCAACTTTTTATAAGTTTGGCAACAAATGTGGCTAATCTAGAGAGGTAACAAGAGCTGTCAGTAGGACAGCGCGCTCGACTTTTTTAGTGCTTGCCAATAAAACAAAACTTTGACAGTTAAGGGCTCACAAGACTTTAACTAGGAATTATCTTCTCTTGCTTACAGATAGGTCTTATGATGGTACGTAAGTACTCCAACTTTCAAAGTAATATCTCAAATGGTTAAGTCAACAAGTGGACAAGAATGAAAATTTAACTGACTTTCTAAGTCAAAAAGGGCCAAAATTCAAATAAAATCCTTGACAGAATTACCTTCTCCTGCCCATGTTTGGGGATCATAATGGTAAACAAGAATTCCAACTTTCAAATCAATATCTCAAACAGTTTAATAAACAAGAGGGCCATGATGGCCCTTTATCGCTGACCCGAGTACAACTGCTTTTAACAAAGTTGCTAGAAATCATCGAAACAACCTTTCTGACAAATTTCCAGGATATCTGGGCTGAAAATGTTACCTCTAGAATGTAAACAAGGTTTTTCCATATTTGGGCTCTGTGACCTAGTTTTTGACCCAAGATGACCCATATTCGAACTTGAGCTAGAAATCATAGAAACAACCTTTCTGACAAATTTCCAGGATATTTAGGCTGAAAATGTTACCTCTAGAGTATTAAGGCTTTTCCTTGTTTGGGCTGTGTGACCTAGTTTTTGACCCCAGATGACCCATATTGAAACTTGAGCTAGAAATCATCGAAACAACCTTTCTGACAAATTTCAAGGATATTTGGGCTGAAAATGTTACCTCTAGAGTGTTAACAAGGTTTCTCCATATTTGGGCTCTGTGACCTAGCTTTTAACCCCAGATGACCCATATTCGAACTTGAGCTAGAAATCATCAAAACAACCTTTCTGACAAATTTCCAGGATATTTGGGCTGAAAATGTTACCTCTAGAGTATTAACAAGGCTTTTCCATATTTGGGCTCTGTGACCTAGTTTTGACCCTAGATGACCCATATTGAAACTTGAGCTAGAAATCATCGAAACAACCTTTCTGACAAATTTCCAGGATATTTGGGCTGTAAATGTTACCTCTAGAGTGTTAACAAGGTTTTTCCATATTTGGGCTGTGTGACCTAGTTTTTGACCCCAGATGACCCATATTCGAACTTGAGCTAGAAATCATCGAAACAACCTTTCTGACAAATTTCAAGGATATTTGGGCTGAAAATGTTACCTCTAGAGTGTTAACAAGGTTTTTCCATATTTGGGCTGTGTGACCTAGTTTTTGACCCCAGGTGACCCATATTAAAACTTGAGCTAGAAATCAACCAAACAACCTTTCTGACAAATTGCCAGGATATTTGGACTGAAACAGTAGCCTCTAGAGCCTTAACAAGATTTTTCTATTTTTGGGTCATGTGACCTAGTTTTTCATCCGAGATGACCCATATTCGAACTCGTCCGAGTAATTACTGGGACAAACATCCTGACCAAGTTTCGTGACAATTGAGGCAACAATGTGACCACTAGAGTGTTAATGAACTAAGTGTGGACGGACGACAGACGACGGACGATAGACGACGGACATTAATCGATCCTAATAGCTCACCCTGAGCCAGCTCAGGTGAGCTAAAAATCAGTGACTAAGACAATAGGGACGAACTGCAGTCGCATGAAGTTTGGGCTCTGGAAAGTCATTCTTATAAAACACCCCGGCCCGACTATCAAGCATATATAATACGAATTATATATGTTTTATGGTCGGCCCGGGATGTTTAATAAATAACTTTTCGGGTCCGAACTTCATGTGTCTGTATGACGAATGTTACAAAATTCTAGATTAGCAACTGCGTGAAACGGTCCAAGCGATGAATGTCCGCTCATGCACGACAAGAAAAGACAAAAAATGTATTTTAAATTCGGCCTTTGTAGAATAATCTCGATCTATTTAATTTAATTATTTTCTTTAGGAATAAGTTTAAGACTTTGTTCGTTACAAACTTTTCCTATCTAGATTTCACCAAGTGCAACTTTACTTGTATAACTTAAATCATGCCGAATTACATAATATACGAGGATATTAGGTTGAAACTTTTGTTACATACTGCATTTTATTACAGAATATTATGATATTATTTAATACACATGTTTTTAAGATCTAGTCTTTATAAAACGAGAGGGCCATCATGGCCCTTTATTGCTCACCCGAGTACAACTGCTTTTAACAAAGTTGCTAGAAATCATCGAAACAACCTTTCTGACAAATTTCAAGGATATTTGGGCTGAAAATGTTACCTCTAGAGTGTTAACAAGGTTTTTCCATATTTGGGCTCTGTGACCTAGTTTTTGACCCAAGATTACCCATATTCGAACTTGAGCTAGAAATCATCAAAACAACCTTTCTGACAAATTTCCAGGATATTTAGGCTGAAAATGTTACCTCTAGAGTGTTTACAAGGTTTTTCCATATTTGGGCTGTGTGACCTAGTTTTTGACCCCAGATGACCCATATTCGAACTTGAGCTAGAAATCATAGAAACAACCTTTCTGACAAATTTCAAGGATATCTGGGCTGAAAATGTAACATCTAGAGTGTTAACAAGGTTTTTCCATATTTGGGCTCTGTGACCTAGTTTTTGACCCCAGATGACCCATATTCGAACTTGGGCTAGAAATCATCGAAACAACCCTTTCTGACATGTTTCAAGGATATTTGGGCTGAAAATGTTACCTCTAGAGTGTTAACAAGGTTTTTCCATATTCAGGCTGTGTGACCTAGTTTTGGACCCAAGATGACCCATATTCGAACTTGAGCTAGAAATCATCTTAACAACCTTTGTGACAAATTTCCAGGATATTTGGGCTGAAAATGTTACCTCTAGAGTGTTAACAAGGTTTTTCATACTTGGGCTGTGTGACCTAGTTTTTGACCCCAGGTGACCCATATTGAAACTTGAGCTAGAAATCAACCAAATAACCTTTCTGACAAATTGCCAGGATATTTGGACTGAAACAGTAGCCTCTAGAGCCTTAACAAGATTTTTCTATTTTTGGGTCATGTGACCTAGTTTTTCATCCGAGATGACCCATATTCGAACTTGTCCGAGTTATTACTGGGACAAACATCCTGACCAAGTTTCGTGACAATTGAGGCAAAAATGTGACCACTAGAGTGTTAACGAACTAAGTGTGGACGGACGACGGACATTCATCGATCCTAATAGCTCACCCTGAGCCAGCTCAGATGAGCTAAAAAGGTGGCATTTATATTCAAAATCATTTAAATAAAATAATGTAGAACAAAGGCCCTATATAGAATAAAACAGTTACTCTACTAGAAGTTTAACTTACATGGTGCGGAACACTCCAGTAATCCATAAAAGTTTCAAATCCTTAACAATATCTCATTTTAACAACGTCGCCATGGTAAATAATTAGCTTAGATCTAACCATTGAACGAATTACAGTTAATCTAGCCCAAGGGCATAAGTCACAACAAAGGATGCGATATGATTTGTTGTTAAGTGGCGCCCCCTGCCAGCAATCTAACTGGTCACACATTATTGCATATTGCACACTGGTCAATTGCATTTGATAATTACACAACAATATACAACAACAAAAACAACAACAATATAGTTTATTAACATGCAAAGTGCCCAATTAAAATTATGAAACCATTATTTATGTTTTCAAGTTTCAATCTTGAAAAACATAAAAATACAACTTGGTAAAAAGCAATTCAGCAAAAGAAAGTTTCCAGCAACCCTATAAATGTTCAGAAAGTATATCTTTTTGGTTGCCGATGACACATTTTATGTACTGGAACGAAATATTTTTCTTAAAGTGAAATTTGACACGTATTTAGGTAGATATCGTGATTTTAATTATAATGAGTTTTCAAATAGATTTGCGTCAAAATTGTTTTTTAACCAACAAAATCATGTAAACTATTTTATTTACATTCAATTGTAAATCTAATTCTTTAAACTACCCACAAGAAAACATGTCATGAAAAATCAAGCTCATCATTTTAGATATTGTAATTAGATCGGGCATTTGTGTTATCATTTTCATCATCAAGGGAAATAATATCGTCCATATTTGTATAGTTTGTAAGTCACGTGCATGCCTACATTTAGATCGTTTCGATACATTTACATGGTACTTTTCTTACACATTTAAGAATGAAACATAAATTTCATTTTGATAGAAACAAACAGAAACAGAAGTTGGTGTCATTTGCATATAAAACAAGAGGGCCAAGATGGCCCTATATCGCTCACCTTGGTACAAGTCCACTTGCCTGGTGGAAGATCACTAGATAATGTTATATACCAAATAAGTTTTCCTATATACGCCTTTGTAAAACAAATGATCCCCCCCGGGCAAGGTCAATTTTGACCCCAGGGGCATAATTTAAACAACTTTAAAGAGGTCTACTAGGCAATGCTACATGCCAAATATCTAAGCTCTAGGCCTTGTGGTTTCAGAGAAGAAGATTTTTAAAGTTTTTACTATATATTCCTATGCAAAACTAAGTGACCCCCGGTGCGGGGTCAATTTTGACCCGGGGCTCATAATTTGAACAATATTGGTAGAGATCCACTAGCCAATGCTACATGCCAAATATCTAAGCTCTAGGCCTTGTGGTTTCAGAGAAGAAGATTTTTAAAGTTTTTACTATATAAGCCTATGTAAAACTAAGTGACCCCCGCTGCGGGGTCAATTTTGATCCGGGGCTCATAATTTGAACAATCTTGGTAGAGGTCCACTAGCCAATGCTACATGCCAAATATCTAAGCTCTAGGCCTTGTGGTTTCAGAGAAGAATATTTTTTAAGTTTTTCCTATATATTCCTATGCAAAACTAAGTGACCCCCGGGGCGGGGTCAATTTTGACCCGGGGCTCATAATTTGAACAATATTGGTAGAGGTCCATTAGCCAATGCTACATGTCAAATATCTAAGCTCTAGGCCTTGTGGTTTCAGAGAAGAAGATTTTTTAAGTTTTTCCTATATATTCCTATGCAAAACTAAGTGACCCCCGGGGCGGGGTCAATTTTGACCCGGGGCTCATAATTTGAACAATATTGGTAGAGGTCCACTAGCCAATGCTACATGCCAAATATCTAAGCTCTAGGCCTTGTGGTTTCAGAGAAGAATATTTTTTAAGTTTTTCCTATGTATTCCTATGCAAAACTAAGTGACCCCCGCTGCGGGGTCAATTTTGACCCGGGGGTCATAATTTGAACAATCTTGGTAGAGGTCTACTAGACAATGCTACATGCCAAATATCTTAGCTCTAGGACTTGTGGTTTCAGAGAGGAAGATTTTTAAAGTTTTCCCTATATATTCCTATGCAAAAACTAAGGGCCCACCCGCGCGGGGTCAATTTTGACCCGGGGGTCATAATTTGAACAATCTTGGTAGAGGTCCACTAGACAATGCTACATGCCAAATATCTAAGCTCTAGGCCTTGTGGTTTCAGAGAAGAAGATTTTTAATTTTTTTCCTATTTGTTGCCATAGCAACCAGAGTTCTGCATGGAATGGAATTCTTTGAACAATTTTGGTAGAGCTTCATGCAAGGAACATTCCTGCATAGTTTTATCAACATTGGCCTAGAGGTTTCAGAGGAGATGTTATTTGAATCAAAATGTTGACGGACGACGGACGACGGACAATCATCGATCAGAAAAGCTCACCCTGGCGTAGCCAGGTGAGCTAAAAAGTCGACATAACTGCTGTATTTTTATACTTTAATCAAATAATTTTATAATATTACACGGACTTCGTTCTATATGTTAAGGGCTCAAACTATCCTCATCTCTACTCTCTGAAGATGCCTAATAAGATGAAATTATCGCTTTCGTTGTTGTTAGAGTACCTGTTATCCGCCATGATTGTACTGCTTATGACGTCAGTCCAGGTTAGCGATTCCGAAACTGCCACTCGCAGGTTTCCGGAAATATTATCATCACTTTCCGTACAGGTGTGTCTTTTGAGAACTTTATGGGCTTACGGACAGGTAACCTCTCGGTATTTTTCGTTAAAAATTATCAAATTTGCATTTGCTGACGAATAATATTTAAATGTTAAAAAGAAAATTTTTCAATCAATGGGACCTTTAATGAAATTGGTATGATGGGTGTCAATCTTGATATTATTGATATTATGCTGTTATATTATGTTTGACTCAAAGATTTAAAAGACAACATCCTAGTATTTTAGAAATATTTTGACGTATGTTTTATGAACAAAAATTCCAAAATTGCCATTTCCTTTTATGTTGTTCAATTTTGTTTTGTATTAAAGCATTTTCTTGTTCGATTTCTATTTTGACTGTAAGATAATGTTTGAAATGACAAAACACCGGTATTTGTTTTCTATTTTTCATTTGGTAAATATAATATTTCATAACTACTATCGTAAAATTAATAGCACTGGTAAATTTATTTTTGATATTTATACCAAAGCATATATCCTGGAAATTCAAACTGATATTTTGTATTTTTTTCCTTCAATAGGTTACTTAATCCATTCCACAAGACTTGAACTATATCACATTTCCTAAAAAGGTGCTCTAATGTTTCTTCGTGTCGGTTACAAAAATCACAGAGATTTGAATTTACTAATTTGCATTTATATAAAACAGTGTTTGTTGGGATGATACGCATTATAAATTTGTACTGAAAGTTTCTTATTTTTATATCAATAGTATTTTTGAATACTTGGGTATAAATCTTTTTCCATTCAATTTGGTCATTGTTCAGTACGTTTTCCCACTTTTTTTCAGCTTTAACATCAGTCTTTGTATTTGCCTTTATTTGCATGGAAGATAATAATTTATTTGTTTTTTTACATGTTTTTATATTTGTTGATAGGTTTATATTTTCTTCATCTTGTCTTGTTTTTTTGACATTTTCGTTTTTAGATTTTTTGGAATACTTGTTATTAATTGATTATATTTAAGAAAATCGCTATCTTCTATGTTGTATAGAAACTTAAAGTCTTCAAACGTGTAGAATTCATTGCTTCTATAATCAAAACAGTGTTCTAAATATTTAATATCTTTTTCCAACCATTTTTTATAATAAAATGTACCATTTGCATTTTTTATGTTAATGTTATTCCAAATTATTTGTTTCCTTATTTGTTTGGTTTTCATTAGATTTAGATCTATTTTTCTCCATGAATCAAAACATCTTTGAAGAATTTGTTCTCTTTGCTTATTTTTTTGATTTCTTGATCTCCTATGTAACTATCAAATATTAAGGCTTCTCCATAGTTTTTCATCATGTTAACACAAAAGACTTTCCATACGTTATGATTATTTTCATCTGTTATTCTTTTAACCCAACTGGCTTTTAATGAGTTGAGAAATTTATTTAAATCAATCATTTTTAACCCCCCTAGTTCATAATCTAATGTGATAATTTCTCTTTTTATTTCTTCTGGTTTGTTCTCCCAAAGAAATTCAAACATAGTTTCAATAATGGTTTTCATAACATGTTCAGGTGGATTTCGTAGTACTGTAAGAGGATATATCAGTTTCAGCAGTGCAAAAGATTTTATAACCGTGATTTTGCCTAGCAACGTCAGTTTTCGATGTTGCCATTGTTTCAAACAATTTTTGAAATTTACTACTTTTGGTTCTAAGTTCTATGAACATTTTCTTCAGGGTCATTAGTAAAAGTCATTCCCAGTGTGTTAGCTGAATTTGAAGTCCAAATGAAGTTTCTATTTTGGCAAAATTTTACCTTGGTGTTGCGTAAAGATCCGATTCTAAGAATTGTAGATTTATTTGTATTAAGTTTTAGTCCAGAGGCATTTTCAAAACACACTAATATTTCTATTAACTTCTCAAACGATTCCCGTGTCCCATTGTTGACATAAGTTGCATCGTCTGCAAACAGTGTTTGCTTGATTTCAACATCATTTACCTTGATACCTTTTTTTTTTTTCTCATTTTTATACAATTTGAAAGGACTTCAATGCATATTACAAATAAAGAGGACGAAAGTGGACACCCTTGTCTTACTCCACGTTTGATCGGTATAGGTTCAGAAAGATGTCCATTATTCGATATAACACTTACTATGTCATTATAAAAAAGTTTAACCCAATTTATAAATGAATCACCAAAGTTAAAATACTTCAAACATTTACAAATAAAGTCATGATCTACACTGTCAAATGCTTTTTCAAAGTCTGCAAAAAGCAGAAGGCCTGGTTTGTTATTTATTCTTAAATATTCAATTACTTTAAACAACAGTCTAATATTTTCTCCAATATATCTCCCTTTAATGAAACCTGTCTGTGCATTATCTATGATTGAGCCAATCACTTTTTTTAGTCTATTTGAAATTGTTTTTGTAGCAATTTTGTAGTCTGTATTTAATAAACTTATAGGCCTCCAGTTTGCTAGTAAAGATGTATCTTTATTCGATTTTGGAAGTTAAGTGATAATCCCCTGTTTTTGGAGTTGTGTTAGATTTTTATTGCGGTAAGAATAATTCAGTGATTCAATAAGAGGTGTTTTTAATTCATTCCAAAATGTTTTATAAAATTCTACCGACAGACCATCAGATCCTGGACTTTTTTGTTTTTTCATTTCATTTAATGCTTCCAAACATTCTTCTTCATTTAGGAGACCTTCGCATAATGATTTCTCTTCATCATTGAGAATGTCGTGTTCTATATTAAATAGGTCGTAACTGCTATTTGTGAATGATTGTTTTTTTGAGTAGAGTGTTTTATACAATTTTACCTCTTCCTTGATTATTTCTTTTGGGTTAGTTATTTCTGTGTTATGGACAATAAGTTTATGAATGGCCTTTTTTTCTGCGTTTCTTTTTTCTAAGTGAACAAAGAATTTACCATTTTTCTCATTTCCTTCCACATTTTGTGCTTTGGCACGTAACATTTATCTTTTTATTTGTTAGATTGTTAAGTTCCTGTTGTTTTTCATCAAGTTCAAGCTTTAGAGCTTCAGTATTTGCAGTGTCTAAACAAATTTCATTTTCTAATTTAATTATTTCTGTGACCAGGCTTTCTTCTTTTTTACTGTCATTTCTTTTTCTTATAGCTAGCATATTTAATTGTTTGGTTTCTGATATTCCCCTTTATTATTTCCCAAAGTGTATTTGGATTAGCCCCCTTATTAAATTCTGAAGTTTCTTTAATAGATTTTCTTATGTCTTCTTGGTATTCTTTTTCCAACAATAAGCTGTTGTTTATTTTAAAGTATCCATGACCTCTGTTAACGTTTATGAATGCTATTCTTATGTCTACGATGGAATGATCTGTCTTATAGCCCGGTTTAATTTTACAACCTTTTACAATATTTACTAAAGAATCAGAAATAAGGAATAGATTGAGTCTGCTAAAAATGACAGGTTTTGTATTAGAGTGCCACGTGTACTGTAATGTTTTTGGGTTTAATAGTCTCCATATGTCGATCAATGTATTGTTTTCAATTATGTCTTTAATTTCTTCTCTGTATTTCTTGGTGTATCCAATCTACTATTTTTCTTATCGACATTGATATCAACAACTGTGTTAAAATCACCTCCACAAATAAATCTTTTTTCAGGACTTTTTATAATTTCTTTATGTAAAGTTCTAAAAAAATCAAAGTTGTCATTATTTGGTCCATAAATATTATATAATGTTAATTCCCAGCTGTTAATTTCTATATCTATTGATATTAGTCTTCCTTTGATTATTTCTTTAAAATTTGACACTGATCCTTCAAATGACTTGCTTATAAGTATAGCAACCCCTTCACTATTACTTTTGTTACCACTAAAAAATATAAAAAATTTCCAGTCAATTCTGATGTCCATTGATCAACAGTTTTAGATGAAGAGTGTGTTTCCTGAAGCAAGGATATAGTGTATCTTTTTTCTTTTAAGAATTGAAAAATTTGTTGTCTTTTTTTAAAGTCAGATAAGCCTCTTACATTAAAAGAATTTATAAAGGCAGTCATGTTATATCAGTTAAATAGTATTCTTTTTTCGACATTACAATGTTGACACCCACAGAAGATTTTGGACACATATTTTAACCATTTCTAATTTACACAGTAGTACAGTTTTTATCATTTTAACATATGTGAACCTGTAGATTTAAAGGAAAAAAAAGGATGTTGGAACAGTACAGCAGAACGACAATAAAGTGCACTTATACAATATTTATACATCAGCAGTAACAGTATAGTACTAAACCCAATGAAGTACCCCTCAATTTGAGTGTTGCAATATTCATGTGTTAAATCACAATCAAAATGACATTAAACTGTAAAATTATCTAAATATATGGATAGTATCCCACAGTTTTAGTGTTGAAATATTTATCTGTAAACAGCCCAATCAAAATAACAGTACCTTCAAATTTATCATCTGTCAAACGACGGTGTATTGCAGGTCGCAATGATTAGTGACCCGCGTTTCTCAAAGTTTTATGCAAAACATGGAATCGTCGTCGGAATATTAGCATTCTTTTCAAACACGGTGTGTAAAAAGATATGCGGATTTAAGCATTTCTGTGAACCATTACTACAGGTTTAGTAAACTAATGTTTGAAGAAGGCGTTTTGTTTGTGTAAATACGTAAAAAATGTCAAATAAGTCCTTAGAAATGCATGACTTCCTGCTAGAAAAATATCTCAATGCGAGTCGTCCAAAAACCCAGCGATTTTTAAAAAATCTCCCGGCTACTTATCTCCTTTGTGGCATGTATGATCAAGGGCCATAATGCTGGCAGAACCTAGCCCATAATTGAACTCATCCGAGATCTAACGTTCATTCACTCTGTAAATATGATTTAGAGAAGTGAAAAATTAAAGGTGCTAGAGTGTAAACACAGTTATATGCTGCAATTTTTGCTAAATGAAGGGCCATAACTCTGAAAGAACTATTCCAATCAAGCCCATATTTAAACTCATCCGAGATCTTATGATCATACACTTTCTCTGTAAAAATGATAAGAATCAAAGAAGACATGAAGTTGCTAGAGTGTAAACAGAGTTAAATATTGTTGTTTTGTTTTAAATCAAGGGCCATAACACTGGAAGAACTAATCTGATCAAGCCCATGTTTGAACTCGTCCAAAATCATATGAACATACACATTCTCTGTAAATATGTTCAGAATTAGTGAAGAAATGAAGGTCTGTAAATATGTTCAGAATTAGTGAAGAAATGAAGGTCCTAGAGTGTAAATATAGTTGTCTTACATTTTTTGTTAAATCAGGGGCTATAATTCAGGAAGTACTGATCTGATAAAGTCAGTAATCGAACTCAACCAAGGTCTCGTGGCCATATCCATTGTATTCTAGTTTTATAATGATTGTTTCAACAAGAGGGCCATGATGGCCCTAAATCGCTCACCTGAATACCAGTCCACTTGCCTAATGGGTGTGGTCAATTTTGACCCAAGAGGCATGATTTTAACAAAGTAGGTGGAAGACCACAAGACAATGTTACATACAAAATAGGTTTTCCGTTATACATCTTTGTAAAACAAGTGACCTCCTTGGCGGGGTCAATATTGACCCCAGGGGTATGATTTGAACAAACTTTAAAGACATCTACTAGGCAATGCTACATGCTAAATATCTAAGCTCTAGGCCTTGTGGTTCCAGAGAAGAAGATTTTTTAAGTTTTTCCTATATAAACCAATGTGATCCCCCATGCAGGGTCAATTTTGATCCAAGGGGCATAATTTGAACAATCTTGGTTGAGGTCCACTAGCCAGTGCTACATGCTAAATATCTAAGCTCTAGGCCTTGTGGTTCCAGAGAAGAAGTTTTTCCTATATAAGCCAATGTAAAACTAAGTGATCCCCCATGCAGGGTCAATTTTGATCCGGGGGTCATAATTTGAACAATCTTGGTAGAGGTCCACTAGCCAATGCTACACGCCAAATATCTAAGCTCTAGGCCTTGTGGTTTTAGGGAAGATTTTTTAAGTTTTTCCTATATAAAGCTCATGCAAAACTAAGTGACCAACCCCGCGGGGTCAATTTTGACCCAGGGGTAATAATTTGAACAGTTTTTGTAGTGGTCCATTAGACAATGCTACAGGCCAAATATCTAAGCTCTAGGCCTTGTGGTTTCAGAGAAGAAGATTTTTAAAGTTTTTCCTATTTCTTGCCATAGCAACCAGAGTTCTGCATGGAATGGAATTCTTTGAACAACTTTGATAGAGCTTAATGCAAGGAATATCCCTGCAAAGTCTCAACAACATTGGCCCAGTGGTTACAGAGTAGATGTTGTTTGAAGGAAATGGTGGACGGACGGATGGACTTACCTGACGGACTTTGTGAGGTTATCCCTTTGATCTTTCTTTGATCTTTTTCAACCCCACAATACAATTATTTAACCCCACAATGCCATGTTTAACCCCATAATGACAAAATGAACTCAAAGAACCTCACAATGCTAAGTTGTACTCAAACCCTTACCCCGTCTACTGGGCATGTACGGTTCGACAGATGGACGGACAGACGTCGTATGCCGGATGGAATGATTTTCAAAGTTTTGCCTATATAAGCCTATGTAAATCTAAATGACAACCCGTTCTGGGTCAATTTTGATCCCAAGGGCATAATTTGTACAATCTTGAATAGGTCCACTAGCCAATGCTACATGCTAAATATCTAAGCTCTTAGAGAAGAAGATTTTTAAAGTTTTTCCTATATAAGCCTATGTAAAACTAAGTGACCCCCTGTGCGGGGTCAATTTTGATACGGGGTCATAATTTGAACTATCTTGGTAGAGGTCCACTAGACAATGCTACATGCCAAATATCTAAGCTCTAGGCCTTGTGGTTTCAGAGAAGAAGATTTTTAAAGATTTCCTATATATGCCTTTGCAAAACTAAGTGACCACCCCGGATGGGGTCAATTTTGACCAGGGGGTCATAATTTGAACAATCTTGGTAGAGGTCCACTAGACAATGCCACATGCCAAATATCTAAGCTCTAGGTCTTGTGGTTTCAGAGAAGAAGATTTCTAAAGTTTTTGCTCTATATGCCTGTGCAAAAACTAAGTGACCACCCGTACTAGGTCAATTTTGACCCGGGGGTCATAATTTGAACAGTCTTGGTAGAGGTCCACTAGACAATGCTATATACCAAATATCTAAGCTCTAGGCCTTGTGGTTTCAGAGAAGAAGATTTTTTAAAGTTTTTCCCTTTTGCCATAGCAACCAGAGTTCTGCATGGAATAGAATTCTTTGAACAATTTTGGTAGAGCTTCATGCAAGGAACATTCCTGCATAGTTTCATCAAAATTGGCCAAGTGGTTTCAGAGAAGATGTCATTTGAATTAAAATGTTGACGGATGACGGACGATGGACGACATAAGATGGACGACAAACGACGGACAATCATCAATCAGGTGTAGCCAGGTGAGGTAAAAATCTTTTTTTTAGTAGCAGTGACCTTGACCCTAGTGATCCTGAACCCCCAATTTTTTTGGCTTAAAACAATTCAAAAAAAAGAAAAAAAAACCTTGACCCTAGTGACCTTGACCCTAGTGACCCAAAACTTCCTCTGCACTCAAGCTAACTTTACACCTAGTTTCATTACAATTGGTCACTCCTAACTTGAGTTATTGAGCAGAAACCATTTTATTTTAAGTAACAGTGCCGTTGACCTTGACCCTAGTGACCCCAAATGCAGTCCCAAGCTTCGTGTCCATGCAAGCTACATACAGACCAAGTTTCATTGCAATTGGTCACTCCTAACTTGAGTTATTGAGCAGAAACTGTTTTTCTATTTTTAGTAACAGTGCCCTTGACCTTGACCCTAGTGATCTGAAATGCAATCCCAAGCTGCGTCTCAACGCATGCAACCTACAGACCAAGTTTCCTTGCAATTGATCTCTCCTTACTTGAGTTATTGAGTGGAACTGTTTTTCTATTTTTAGTACCAGTGACTTTGACCTTGACCCTAGTGACCCCAAATGCAATCCGAAGCTTTCTCACCATGCAAGCTACCTACAAGCCAAGTTTCATTGCAATCTGTCACTCCTAACTAAAGTTATTGAACGGAATCAATGTTTGATGCACACCCGTCATCCGCCTGCCAGACATAGGACATCGCCATTCTAATAAGTAGGTTTTAAAAAAAAACCTGCTTAATTAAATTACTTGTGAATAAATGGTCTTTATTCAACTGTCATTTATTACATGTATTATTGTTTTTGTTGTTTTACAAATTTATCAATTATCAAACGCTTTAATTATACAATACTTATAATAAGTTGATTTTGAGTGTCTGTCAATGAGTGAATGATTGTGTGGAACTGGACAGTTTTAGTGTTTGTCTCTTAATTTGTTTATAGTAGGCCATGTTGTAAATAAGGTGTTTACTTTTATTTCTTCTTGTAGTACCTTAATATATCACCTTCTTGAAATAAAGAATTTATTATTATTATTATATTATTATTATTATTATTATTATTACAAAACTTTCATACACCACAACTTCATGTTCGACAGGGAATAGGAGTCTAAAAGTGTAGAAGTTTCATACAGAACCATAACACTAATCGGAAAACAAGTCTGAAGATGTGAAATATAATGTTCAGAAAATGAGGTTTATTGAGGCAACTGTTTACTTACCTTGTTTACCCAGACGCTCCCAAACACTGTCAGATGTCTGACTTCTACTCTCAACATCTGGAAACAAAAGCTACAGTTGCTGTTATCAACGAAACAATAAATGCCCTTCTAAGACACTAATCAGTGACTTAACACTGTTTGATGAACATAATGTTTTACTGTAAAAGGATATTGGAGCACAGTGAAAAAATAGTTTACTCCTTGAAACATTGTTAAATTCTAAATTGTTCATTCAAATATATATACACTAGCAATATCACTAAAGAGGATAAATACACCCAGATGCTGCATTGGCATAGTTGTATTACCCTCTCAGGGTCTCAGGAAGGATAAGCAAATAACAAATTTGATCTTCTTCAAATTATATGCATTATTCTTAATAGGAATAATTTCTTTTATTATTTCTCAAAATTGTTTATTCGCTGCTAGGCATCTACAATGTAGATACCTGGATGTGGTCTCTGTTATGTTGTAAGTTATACAACCAGTTTTGATTCCCAGCCTGCTCAAGATATCTTATATATAAATGCCTGTGCACGTAGCAGGACCTAGTCTACATGTCAGTATATACACTTGATTTCACGTGCAAGATTCTCAGTTCAAATGTACATCCACCAACACACTTGCTCAGCACTCTTGTATTAAATCTTTGTGAAACAGTATTGCTTTGAAAATTTTTGGAATTTGGCTTCTACATTTGTATCGTAGAATATTTAAAAATTATTATGCCGCGGGACCAACGATGTATGGTACTTCATAATGGAAGGCCAGATAGACAGGCTAGAGCATCAGCTCATGCATCATCTGTGCTGCCTAATCCAAGACAGGATGAGAACAGGGCCCGCAGGATGAACAGGCGAGCACGTGCTTCGGCACAGGTTCAATCTCCAGTGCGTAACCAGACACAGGATGAAAACCGGGCTCGGAGTTACAACAGACGAGTATGAGCAACAGCGCCTGGAGACCCAGTTGACGACCAAGAAGATGGGGCAGTCGTTGAATGGAGAGATGCTGAGCGGGGTACCCCGCCGGCACCCAACAACCAAAACAACATGGGCCAGAAACAAAGAGCTGATAAGGCTGACCATGATGACGTGGCAAATGATCCTGTACTACAGAATGATACTGGTAGGTGCCCAGGTATTATAGATTTTGAGCAAGTATTGCATGAGTCACAAATTATTGATAGGGATGTAGAAGTAAATGCTAGGGGGAATTTAGGTATCCAAAGAAATACATTTCCGTTAGGATTTGGCAATACAAATAATGTGAATAATTTGAACCAGTTTTCACGACAGGTTAAATGATTATTTAAATGTAAATTTTCCATCTGTTCGCATTGCAGATGATGACATTGCCGCGCACGTGACAACCACTTTAAAACAAAAAGTTTGTAAGGGAGAATACGCTAATTTAGCTTTACTATTGAAAGGAGCCGTAGAACTTTTGGAATATTGCAATGCCATGGTTTTTAAATTAAATTCCGATGGTTGCATAGACACAACACAAAAAGAATGCAAGGAGAAAATTGACGATATTTACATCTCAATTAATCATTCAAACCAAGCTGACAAAGTATATGAAATGATTCATTATATGTTCAATATATGAGAATGCGCTATCAGAAATAGTGGACTCAGTTGGCGTTAATATGATCAACAATTTTGCTTACGCCAACAAATTTCGCCGTCATCCTGGTAAAAAAATTAATAATGACTTGTGGTGGCACTGCATGCAAATGCGACCGGCTCAACACCAAATCTGTCTAGGTATACTTGTAATGACTACAACAATGGACATTGTTCATGGCCGAACTGTAGGTTTTCTCACCTCTGTGCAAAATGCTTCGCTCCACATCCTGAAGCTAAATGCATAAGATCTGGCTCAGCAATAAATACTCAGTTTCGCGCACAAATACCTCAAAATCAGCAACCATTTCGAGGTAGACCTTTCCCTAGGCGCAGTTCATATAGAGGCCAAAGAAAAAATTGAAAATTTCATGTCTGCATTAAATGACCTAGTCACTCTCTCAGAGTACTCTTGATATTCATAATCAAAATTAGCCAACACACTGACTAAGATTCAAGCATTGAAACATTATTTACAATCCTATGACAACACAGAATCCGAATTCTTTTTAAACGGTTTTACGCACGAGTTTCCTATTCAATACTTGGGACCTGACGTGCACCTAGGGATGCAAAAAATTTAAGATCCACATTATTAAATCCAGAAATGATTAAATCCAAAACAAGAAGACGTGGCAATGCCGCCAAAGCAGGTTTAAACGGCACCTGTAGAAATTATAGAATTTTTAAAAAACCAGTCACCCTCCCTTTTAAAATCTATTTTAGGTAACAGTGACCTTGACTCCAAAAATTATCTTTTTTGCTAAAAACAATTTAAAAAACTTTTTAAAAAATCTATTTTTAGTAAAAGTGACCTTGACATTGACCCTAGTGACCACAAATGCAATCCAAAGCTTTGTGTCCATGCAAGCTACCTACAGACCAAGTTTCATTGCAATTGGTTACTCCTAACTCAAGTAATTTAGTGGAAACCACTTTTCTATCTTTAGTCACAGTGCCCTTGACCTTCACCCTAGTGACCCCAAGTACAAGCTCAAGCTTCCTCTCTACGCAAGCTACCTACACATCGAGTTTCATTGCAATTGGTCACTCCTAACTTGAGTTTTTGAGCAGAAACCATTTTTCTATTTTTGTAACAGTGTCCTTGACCTTGACCCTAGTGACCTAAAATACAATCCCAAGCTGCGTCTCCACACATGCTGTCATACACCAAGTTTCCTTGCAATTGGTCACTCCGAACTTGAGTTATTGAGCAGATCCATTTTTTTATTTTAATAGCAATGACCTGGACCCTAGTGACCCCAAATGCAATCCCAAGCTTTGTCTCCAGGCTAGCTACCTACACACCACTAAAGTTTCATTGCAATTGGTCGCTCCTAACTAAAGCTATTGAACAGAAACCAATGTTTGACGCGCGCCCGACATACGACATCGGCATTCTAATAAGCAGGTTTTTTTTTAAAAAGCCTGGTTGATAAACAAAGAAATTTAAGCAGGCAGAGTAGCCTGCCCTTTCACTCAGCGACCTTGACCTAATTTGATTGTTTCACCAATTGGCCTTGTACCGAAGAAAATGCCAGAAGAAAACATATGATTCATCATCTGTTTTACCCTCCTGGGGAATCAGTGAATAATTACATTGACCCTAAATTATGATCTGTCCAATATACCAGCTTTGATGAAGCGGTCAAAATGGTTCAGGAATTAAATGTTTAAAGCCGCTACACATAGCGCTTATAGACTGATACCTATTATTCTGTCAGATTTTGAATTACTAGGGTTTTGCTTTGAAAATAAATTTTACTTCGATAAAGCGCTACCTATTGAAGCTTCCATTAGCTGTATTACCGTTTTTTACTGAGTATAATACGCACTTTTAATTCAGATTTTGGGGCTTCGAGGAAGGGGTGTACACCAATGTAGGATCTCTGACAATTTTTTCCAGCAATGAAAACATGTTGAAATCGTATAAATAAGACAAAATGTTGGGATTTTCATGGAAAACGGATATTTACCCGTTTTATATTTACCCGTTTTTACTATCTTTTTTTATGAAGGGCACGTACGTACTGTTTCTAAAAGCCGATACCCGGTACGGTATGTATGATAAAGCATTGCTGGTAGATTTGATTGTATTCTTTCAGGTTTCAATAAAAATTGTTGAAATCTTGAGAAAATAAAAATAATTATGTTCTCAAAGTACCATTAAGGTGGTATGCGCCTCAAATATTTTGTTCGAATTTTCTCATGAAATTTACACTGTGCATACTTGAAGATATTTGTGATGGAAATCCGATATCAAGGTTTTGATATCTCATACAGTTTCTATGCTGTTGTGCTTCAAACATTGCCACTGACGTCACTTTTTGCACAGCACGCTATTTCATATTATTCGCCGAGTTTTCTTTAACCGCGCTTTTATTTTCAAATTTATAGACAATATAAAATAACATGCGCCTTGTATTTAAGACGTTCTTTAAAATGGTATAAAATTTGATGAAAAAAATTCGACGCTTGAGACGCTAGTCGCGAATATGTGACGTCAAAACAGTAAAATTCTATCAGGGTTTGGCTTAAAATTTTGCCTTACAATTGGAGTAATTAAAAATCAGCTCGATGAAAAAACGCATATGTTTGATATGCTGTATAAAAATTATTTTACGATCATTTGATATGATAAAAAGGATGGGTCACCGGCTTACTATTTTTACAATTCCACGAAATTTCACCCCTACCCCAAACGTAGTTTTGACGTTGTGATGTACTGGAAGTTACTTTGTACGTTTTCTTTTTTTACACAGGGATAAGTTGATTTACTAACAGGCTCATGTTTTTCAATAAAGCAATTTATAATCCAGGATGGGCTATTTTAAAAGCTACGATTCTTTATCTGCCTAAAAATATTTATAGGTTAATGTGATCTTTGACCAGTGCTTTTTCTATAGCGTTTAGATCGGATTTACACCCTCACCTCATGTAAATAGTAACAATATACGGTACCATACCTGCAACTCTAATAGAATTAATTCAGATGCTCCAGTGGCGACTTAGTATTTATAACGAATACTTCTAAATGTAGAAACATTAAAACAATATTTCAGTATTCCCGTGACTGGGATAGGCGCGAACAACCAATGCAAGATCGGATATATATATAGACACATAAAGAACAAGAGTTTATTTTGTAAAGAAAAACTACATTAGTTGCTTAACTAATTGTTCCGTGGTGTTTTTATTTTTCCTATTTCAGTCAATGCAAAAGAAGGAACTCGTGGAAAAATAAAACACGTCATATAAGCACCGATAAACAAAATACATTAATGAACAAAACTGAACTCTCGCACACTTGCATGTTCACTTCATGAATGTATGATAGTGATGAGCATCTGTTACTGTAAAATGATATTTAATTTTAATCTATCACAGTAAAAGTAATTTTCACCTCCTCACTGAAAGTATCGCCTGAACGGGGTCTGTATTCCCATTCCACTCCAAGCATCATCTGAATACAGTTTGAAGTATACACAGGTCTACATTCCTTTGTGTTTTTATTAACTTTTGAAACTATGTATGTATCTTTGGGTTTTCGAAAATATTGCGCATCTTTTCATAACCATACGTATTTCTTTTTTCTCCGGTGTAAAGCACCAGAATACGAAATCTCAATATTTAAAGTTTAGGCTGAAAAGACAGCTAGTAACTTTTGTGTGTGGAGATTGATATCAAATTCGCCACCTTTAGTTTCACGTGCGAGTCTTTTGTTTTAGAACTACATATAATTTGTTTTCGCTCGATTTTTGTATTCATTGTTCTCCTCACTAAAACAATAATCAACCGAATCACTAATGACTGGAAGAACCAGTGACTTTTCATTTGTGGTACACGTATAATGCGGACAAATTAACCTGATCCTGACCTTTTTACATGAATATATCTTCCAGCGATTACTCCGAACAAATAACTATCCGTAAGTGCGAGATGACGGATATTGTAGGTGCAATACAATTCTTTTATAATTTCCTTATAACTGACGATAAAGGTTGTGTGAAGAATTCAAGTCAAGCAGCATGCGGGTTCGAATCTATGAATCATAATTGTAGTGCAACTGAACCCGCATTTATAGTTGTACTAAAACCCATAAATTCTTTATAATGCGCTGAATAAGAGGCCTGGTGGTTAATAAACTGCAGATGTGACGTAAGCTTATAGTATCTATTTCGTTATAGTAATATGAAATAAGAATTATATGCTTTGAATATTAAAAGTTTTAATCATTTCATTAGTCAGATTTTTTAATCACACTAGTTTAATTACTTTAGCTACTTTTTTCTTTGATCGTTTGCAATTCCCAGCCGACCCTGACACTTTTCCCTCGGTAAACTTGCCAATACTCCTGACAGGCGCTTGTTGAAGAGAGACATATGAATATACAAGAGAATCCGGGTACCACACCCTAGCTCTTTTACGAATAGACCCCTTGTTTCTTTTACATGCCCGGTGTATAGCACCGTTTCACGTGAGACTACCTCTTGATTTCTAACAAGTTCATCTCTAGATGGGTGGGAAACACTGAGAAGTGTTTCTGTAATTTCCAATGCCCTGGCCGGGATTCGGACTGGGGACATCCGGATTAGTAGTCCAGAGGGTTAACCACTTGACCACCGTAGCACCCGTCCCTTCTATTTGTTTTATCTGTGTAAAAAAATAACGATGTCACCAGACTTGCCACGTGCATATTTGTAAGACGAAACCAAAGATAAATATAAATCAACTGCGAAACTATGTTTTATGTCAGAAGGTTCCAGGCCCCGTGATTATAGCTCATATCAGTTTCGTGCTCAAACTTTGAATCAATATAATATTAAAACATTTAATAAATTCTTGTCTAACTTGCTTTCTATCAGAATTGCTTCTCTAGTTATCTAAAGGTTTTATAATCACGGGGCCTGCATGGTTAATTTGTACGAGAGTTAAACTCATTCAAAGCTTGGTGTTGTGCTAGGTTCATTGTTGTAGGGCACATCCCATGTTTCCTTGCCGGGGATCACACTCTGGTTTTCTGCCACATAAGCCAATACGGAGTAAAGTCAACTGTCTCATCTTTATCCTCATATATACCCATATCTATTTCTGTTTTGAAATTGTGAAATGTTAATGTTTTATTAAATAATCAATAGATAGCAGTCTTTCCCATCTTTTATCCCTCTGTAATATGGTTGTCTTTCTATTTTTGTGTACGTCATTTTCATATTTATAACCAAAGCACTACATATATGAAATCTTTGGATATAAAACTTGTGACGGAAAACTGATTTGCTATCTCACACTTCCAACCCGTGATGATTATAAAATATGAAAGATCATTTAAACGACCAAATTAAAGTGAAGGAAACATTTCTTTCTTACCTGCCTTTTCGAACACCCAGACAATCAAAATCGCGATTATTAAACATGACGATGGCATTTTTATTCATCAATGCACTATGACTGAAAGAATCGAACAAGACTATGCATTTAGAACAATGTGTTAAAGTAAAGATCTTGAATGAAGTAAACACTATGTAGGGAGACGCCGATGTGTAGATGTAGAGCGGCGGACACCTCATTCGAAGGTTGCCCGTTCGAATCCCATCAGCAGAATTTGACCGGGACCTGTTTAATTCCTCCTGTCTGTGCAACACCTGGTCATATTCCAGGAAGATTCCGTTAATATTATAGTTAGTATGGCATGCAAGGTTATGTGATAATTGATGTAAATTAATAAAATAAAAGGAATAGATATTTATTTTTTCAGTGAGTAGATTTTTTTCAGTATATATATATGTAATCTCTATTTTCATACTGCTAATTTGATGTCTTTAAATAATTACTATTTTGTTATAAACAGTATTATTTATTTGACACAGTATCAAGTTGTGCTTTAAATTTTCATTTATTCAAAGGACACATGTGAAAATTGCATTTAAACGCTTATGTCAGACATGGGGTAGGGGTACGAATTGGTAAAATGACGAAATACTTAAGTCGGTGACCTCTAATTTTTACAGTGTCAACTAATAGCGCAATAGTTTTTACAAAACATATTCAACTTTAACGTTTTTTCATCGAGCCGATATCTTACAAATTTAATTTTACGCTAAAATTTTAACAAAACTCGAAATCATTTATTTCCATTTTGACATCACAAATCCGTGCATAGCGGTTACAACGTCAAACCTTTTACGTCGAATTTTATATCAGTTTGTAGATCTAATTGAAAGACATAAGATAAAATCAGTAGGTTAAAAATATATAACATAGGCAAAACGCTACAGCTTCAAAACCTGCCGACAGTGTAGGAAAGCGCGCTGGTAAAAAAGTGACGTCAGTAGCTATGTTTGAAGTACTACTGAAGAAAAAGTTAACAAGATAACACAAAAAGAAATTCCCTGTGCAATCGGAAATATGCAGAAATATACAATGTGCAAATGTGGGAAGAAAATTCGAGCATTTACTTTGAGGCGCATTCCACCTTAAATAAGCATGACATTTTCGAGTTTCTCATATCATCTATGCCGTATTGAAATTTCTACGTGTATTTATCATTACAGTACTCCGATGACTGAATAATTTTCGAATACAAAAATGCCATAATTTTCTGATATTTGAGGTGCTTATTACACACCATTGTAGGCTTTTTTCCCCATCTTTAAGGGTAAGATCTTGGGTCCATGTTATACACCAGTGCATATCATATTCATTAAAATACAGTACATTTGAAAGGTTTTCAAGGTTTTTAGAATTTTGTATAAAGCAAAAATATACTACAGGGGGGCTGATTATAACATAATTCGTAGAATAAGTAACATTTCAAATATCTATTATCTGCCTGTTTTTCCTATATGAGCTAGCCTATGTAAAACCAAGTGACCCCCCGGGTGGGGTGAATTTTGACCCAGGGCTCATAACTTGTACAATCTTGGTAGAGGTGCACTAGACAATGCCACATGCTAAATATCTAAGCTCTAGGCCTTTTTGTTTCAGAGAAGAATTTTAAAGTCTTTCCTATATAAGCCTATGCAAAACCAAGTGACCCCCCTGTGCAGGGTCAATTTTGATCGAGTGCTCATAATTTGAACAATATTGGTAGAGGTCCACTACAAAATGCTACATGCCAAATATCTAAGCTCTAGACTTTGTTGTTTCAGAGAGGAAGATTTTTTAAGTTTTTCCTATATAAGCATATGTAAAACCAAGTGATCCCCCTGGGCAGGGTCAATTTTGACCCATGGCTCATAATTTGAACAATCTGTGTACAAGTCCACTAGACAATGCCCAAGCTAAATATCTAAGCTCTAGGCCTTGGTAGAGGTCCACTAGCCAATGCTACATGCCAAATATATTAGCTCTTGCAGGGTCTTCCTGATATCTGTATTGAACTACAAGTTCGGGTCGTGGTGTAAGCTAATGGTTTAGATTATAGTTTCGTACACTGGCTTGTGACCAGGTTGAGACAAGAGGTTCAGAGTATTGTTTCAAACAATTTGGCTTGTGACCAGGTTGAGACAAGGGGTTTAGGGTATAGTTTTGAGACATAGTAGGGACTTGGGTTGGAATGGTAGGACATTGTAACTTTACCTGGGAAAGAATATATTCTCGTACTTGCAGCTTCGGCTCATACTTGCAGAGGTATCAGATCCAATATATACAAAGTTTAATACAATGTATATGCAAAAGCCTTGATTAGTATTGATTACTGTTTCAAACCATTATTTTACAATCATTGGTACAACGAATCATAAGCTAAGCAGCTTGAGGAAAATTTATATAACTGCTTAATGAAGTTACACCCTTCAGAATATCGTAAACCAGTGATATCGTAGCGTAGACCGCTCTATACACGTGACACTATTGTAACATTGATCAAGTTAACTTGACGTGTGATATCCATCGGATCCCGCCATTTTGCCCCAAGTCATTCACAGTATGCCATGTTAGATCCTCTATACGTTGGGTAAATTGGGTAAATTGAACAGCCAAAACAAGATGCGCGTGCAGCGTCGTTCAAGGTCGGTTTATTGCAGAATAACCCAAATAGATTTTGTTCTACATGTATGTAGGTTATTCGCTGGTCGTGTTAGAATAAGTAGTAAAGTACCCCTAAATTGTATTATTGCTCGCCATTCTTGATGTGCTTGCATTATGCATCCTCATGCATCAGTGGTTTGCCAACCTTTCAGACAAAGGAATTTATGTAACGAATGCTCTGGATGTATGAGAATGGCATTATGTTACAAGCAATGTAACCTCATATGCACATATTGTTTTACTGTTTTGAAGGCTTGAATAAATATTTCTGATGAATAGGACCTGTCTTTTGCTTTTAGTTAGGATGTTTCTAAAAGAGACAGACGTTACTTTTCAAGGGTTCACAATATCTGCTATCACCCTCAAGTGCATGTGATATTTATTTTATTATACCGAAAAAGTACAAATTAAGTCTTTGCTCTTGTCTAAATTATTCAAATCAGACTCCGACACCGCAGCATAAAGCTGATGTAGTTGAAATTCAGCCATTTTGGTCATCTGACACATCTGAAAACGTTCAGTGATCCAGACGCTATTAATTTAATAAGCGCCTGACAGGAAATTTCATTAGGAACCCAATAATCTATTTTAAGACTTACAGGGGTGTAACATCATGACGTTACATGGGTAACATCATTTTTTGTTCACCGATGCAGTATGGGAATTTTATATAGGGAAAAGCATGTGAGGTATAATAATAAGGGAGAGTCCTATAACCTGATTATGTACCGGTTCTATAATGATGCAGAAAATAATTTGGGGTTATCACAACCTAAGGTGATTTTTTAGGTAGTTACAGTTACTTTGCACATGTGCAGTTGTCGAGATTATGTAAAAGCGTATGATAATTGTAAACAATGAGGAAATGAATGTTTACCGCTGCTGATAAGTATACTTTGACATTTGAATTTTCCAATCTGTTCTTACAGAAATGTGATGCTGCCCTGGATGTTCGGGGGCATAAAAATTTAGCTATTACTTTTATTACGACTCCTATTTCTGGCAAAGTTTGGACATCTTTGGTATATGGACACAGTTCTAGTCTTTCTACATTTTAAAGGGGCACTCCCTACATCTAGCAGATTATATTCTCAAAACATAGATTATGTGTTCAATGAACGTAAAATGATAAATAAGTACAATTTCAAAGAAGAACCTATGGCGAAAAATGCCTCATTTTACCACAAGTAATTGAGGTCACAAATATTGGGGCTTTCTGTAATGAATCGCATCCACCCATTAATTGTACAACAACGACTCTACATAGAATATTGAATAGTTTACGGTGCTGCAGTATATTTTTAACCACTGATTTTATAAAAATGACTGGAATGCATAGCTGAAACATTAACTAATAGGTTATTTAATAATACAGTGGAACTTCCGAAAACCGAACACTGACAGGACCTGCAGAAAAGTTCGGTTTTTGGAAGTTTCCGGTATTTGGAAGTGTAGGGTCAATTGGACTGATATAGGGAGAGATAATCAAAGGTTCTTCATGGTTTGAAAAGGTCTTAGGTTTTAAAGCATAGAAGAGATTTTAACCCTCATTTAGCATATTGCAGCACGAAATGGAATATACAGGACACTGTTCTCAAACAAAGTTCGAATTGCGACGTGTTCGGGGAAAATAAGATACATTTGTACTTGAAGAACATTTTTCAATCAATATCATGTTAAATAAATTTCAAAATAAAACGCACACCTCAAGAGTTGGTTTTGGAACTACTTCAGACTCGCAAATTATTTTAATTCTGTCCTTTAGGGACATTTAATTCTACGACGCGGGCACATTTTTTCCAAAATGACAATTTATTTTACATGTATTTATATTTTGGTCAAAATAAATGTTCTCAATTTTCACTCACCTAACATTAATCCGCTGATCCTTTCTTTATTCGATATCATTATCTAATAATTACAGTCTTATGTTACATTCTTAATCCTTTGATTGACAGGTTGTGATTCTAACACGTGTCAAAATAAACGATAACCGTTAATTGGCCAAACAATGGCAATCATTTTGCTGGAAGCAATTAATTTATGATCCGAGTGTTTGTAGTGTCCGGTTTTTGGAAGACAATTTGTACTGAGATAAGTTAAAATTTACGAAAATATCGTCCGATATTCGGAATTTGGAAGTTCCGGTATTCGGAAGTACGTTTTACATAGAAAATAGAGGAGGAAATTTCGGGACTTAACAAATCGTCCGTTTTTCAGAAGTTTCCGGTATTTGGAAGGTCGGGTTTTCGGAAGTTCCACTGTACTTCTATTCTATTATTTATGTTTTGGAGGTCATGTAGTTTGGATTGTAGGACATAATCCCCTACGGACAATATCCCCTTCGAAAAAACTGACACAGGCGGACAAAATCCCCTACATTATTTTGACAGGGGAGGACGAAATCCCCTACATGGAAATGCACAGTGTGGACAAAATCCCCTATTTAAAATAGTACAGGTGGGACAAAATCCCCTATTTAAAATTGTACAGGTGGGACAAAATCCTCTACATATGGAATCCCCTTCACTCTGACTTCTGTAAATTCAGGTAGCATTGATCAGTGCAAATAAAAGAGTTCTTATTTTTATGTTACCTATTTACAATTAAAAATGAAAATAGGCATTACACAATTGACCTTCGACGTGCGAAAATGTACCTTCGGACATATGTTACATTATTCGACAACAATTGATAAAAAAACCCGTAAAATTTACATTTTTGTCACCCTCTTGAAAAGCAAAACCTATAATAGAAACTGATAGCTACTATATTTTACTCAACAGAAACATACTTTTTGCTTCAAAATCCTCCAAGACCATTACTATGGCAATAGCGATTTGAAATTATTCTTTTTTTTAATATTGGCTATACCCTATGAAAAAGGCTGATCGTAGAAAGAAGACATGAAATAGTTCACCAGATATGATATATATTGAAAGAGTATATAATGTTGCAACCAAAAATAAATGATGCTGTTAGGAAATGATTACCGGAATAGTTTACTGCCCATGTAAATTGAAGTGAGTTTTGACGTCAAATTGTGGTATGTGACGTCATTTTTAGAGTGAGCAATGACGCCTTATGTATACTTTTTCAAAATGTTGTAGTTTTGTATGTACTGAACGTAGGTAACTGAAATTTTCCAATATTGATATTGAAATATTGTTTGTTCAAATATGCAAGAAAGCTAGTTTCCAAGTATTTTGTCCGAAGGCCCATTTTCCCGTGTCGCTGGTCATATATATCGGGCGCAAGCATAAGGATTTTCATTTTTATGGTCGGGCTTCGCGTCCTGTTTACCAGTATATGGTCAATGGATTACAAAAAGTTTCCAAGGATGTTGATACATGAACAGAACTTGTAATGCTAGGTATGTCAATCAAAAAGAGAAAACACAAAAAGCCCTTTGTACTAAATATAATAAAGGTGAGAAAATGTCTCTGAATTTCTGAATGCAATTGGCAGCTGTGCACGACTTCATTAAATGTATTTCAATTGAATGTATCAAAGTACTTTAACAGTGATTGTGATAAATGTGTATGGGAGTTTTGTAAAGAATTAATTTCAATGAAATAGTTTGAAAATTACTTGATATTGAAAAACTGACTATATTAAAATGATCAATTAAAATAAACTAAGAAAATTACAGTACCAGTAACAATGGGAAGAAGCTAATTTCACGTTCACAAATTGAATTAAATAGTTAAATGGTTAGCAGTTTGGTTTATAAATATTTGATTAAAGGAAATAATAACATTTGGTTAATCAGCTAATTATCAACTCTGTATGCCATGTGTGGTAAATAAATAGTTGTCATAGTTTGTTCTAACTAGTACCATTTAAAGTGAATAATAGTTTCTTGTAATAAATGTCAGCCCGGATAGCTCAATAGGTAGAGCACGAGACTTGTAATCTCGGGGTTGTGGGTTCGATTCCCAGGGCTGACCAACTAAAATTACTAACAGTCTTTCGGATGAGACTTAAACCGAGGTCCCATGTATGGGTGAAAACCTGGCATGATAAAGAACCAGGGGTGTCTCTGGAATTGGGACGCTTTCTGTATCTTGCACTATCCCCCGAAACCTAAAATAACTAAACTCTTCTGGGGGCGTTGGTCATATGGGAAACCGGTACCAACGATAAAACCCTAATATACCATACCTTGTAATAATTGTTTATATGTCATGTGTTAATAATTTTTGCGCTGTGTCTGCTATGTCTTGTGAAAAAATGTTTTTCTTGATCAAAAAATGAATTGTCATTTCATGCCAATTCTGTGTACTGTTTTACATGGGAGACACTCAAAATCCCCTTGGTCCAAAAATGGCATAGTAGACATAATCCCCTTTATGGATTTTACGTTGTAAGTTCAATGTTTTTTTCAATCATTCGCTAAAGTAATGTAAAACTAGAGACGAATGAAACATTTAGTAATATTTTTCATTCAATATAAAAAAATATGCTTTTGCACTTGTAAAATCCATTGAGGGGAGTATGACTACTATGCCATTTTTGAACCAGTGTGATTTTGAAGTACACTAAAAGTCTTGTTTTACATGATTTCAAATTTGACATTGGCTTACACTACCTTAATGGTATAACTTATAAATAATATAAAAAAATGTTGTGTAAGTAGTTATATACGCACATAAAAAATAAAAAATAAAGCTAGACTCTGAAATTCAAATACTGCCAATGTTTCAGTTCTTATATTGTAATGCATCCAGGGGACTGAAGGAGATTTTGTCCCCCCTGTACAAATTTATGTAGGGGATTTTGTCCGCCCAATGTATTACCATGTAGGGGATTTCGTCCTCCCCTGTCAAAAAAATGTAGGGGATTTTGTCCACCTGTGTCATTTTTTGTGTAGGGGATTTTGTCCGCAGGGGATTATGTCCGTATACCTGTAGTTTGACATCAGTTATAAGGTATGTCCCTTTAAACCCATTCTCATATGTCCAGAGCATTCATTACATAATTTCATGTTTGTCTAAAAGGTTGGCAAACCACTGATGCATGAGGATGCTTTAAACCAGGATAATAGTTATTAGTACACCTGGCACAAAGTGCCAGAGTGAGATACATTGTATTAGGATCGCATTCAATCTGTCGTACATAGCATCTCCGTCAACATTGTCCTTCAAAGGACATTTCCTCTAAAACCAGATGATATAACTTGGAAGGGATGTGCCTTGCATAAAGCCTTTTCAAGGTTTTTCAAATAATTCCATTCCATGCAGAACTCTGGTTGCCATGGTAACAGAAAGAAAAAACTTTATTAATCTTATTCTTAAGAAAGGAAGGCCTAGAGCTTAGATATTTGGCATGTGGCATAACCTAGTGGACCTCAGCCAAGACTGTTCAAATTATGACCCCGATCCAAATTGACCCGGCACCTGGGTCACTTGTTTAAACATACTGAAGCTTATATAGGAAAAACTTTAAAAAATCTTCTTCTCTGAAACCACAAGGCCTAGAGCTTAGATATTTGGCATGTAGCAATGCCTAGAAGACCTCTTCAAAGTTTGTTCAAATTGCCCCTGGGGTCAAAATTAGCCTTTCAGGGGGGGGGGGTCATTTGTTTTACAAAGATGTACAGTAAAACTTCATTAACTCGAGCATCAATAACTCGAGAACCCCGGATAACTCGAGGACTCCTGTCAGTCCCGGCAATTTTACCTCTATGTTTAACCAGAAAATACTATGGGTAACTCGAGCATTGATAACTCGAGAACCCCGGACAACTCGAAGAACACCTGTGGTCCCGCCAGGTAGATTTCTTACTAAATTACCTGCGGCAACTCAAGGTCATTGATTATCAGATTTTTCTCACCTCCGATGTCCCATCATTATTTTGACACGTCATGTGAAAAACTTCTATTGTTAGATGATTGTTCTCGTTAATTATCGATTAATCAGCCGTCCAGTAGCCAAAGTGTATAGAATGCTTTTCGAGAGTTTTTAATTACGAGAACTTAATGATGAGATGAAAAGTTTGAGTCTGAGTAGACTTTTGATAATAAAGCTTGAGAGAAAATCCCAAACTGCATATTCTTTCGTTTCATTTCTATAACCTCTACGATGTGCTTTCTCTTTGTTTCAAAGCTGTTTCACAGCTATCTTTTGCCTATGCATATAACAATTTTTATTTATATTTTGATACATTTGTTGAGCGATTAAAATGATATTAACTGTCATGTGTTTCTTTATTTAACTCTATCTCAGATGACATTTAAAAAAACCATATTGAAACGTGTTTGTAATGCGTTTCTTGAAAATGCCACGAGTGATGTGTTATATCGATTCACCGGTGCTGTGCCTATACGACAACTGGTGTGAGTTAATAATCACTATTCGCTATTGAGTTAATTGCAAAAAAAAAAAAAAAAGCTTAGGCCTAAATGGTCTAGCATACTAGTCGCCTGGCATTACTGGAAAATAGTAAGAAAAACCCAAGTGACCCGATAATACACTGGACGAAGTAAAGTAAAATTGCCCCACCTTCTCCATTAAACAGTTGTCAAATAGTAATTACCCTGATTGTACGTGTATGCAAACAAAAATAACAGGATTTTATCAAATAAGTACAAAAGGTAATCAGAGCTCGTGATTTAATGTAATAAATACATTTTGTAAATGTATTAATCCGACCTCAACATAAAGGTCCTCAAATAACTCGTTGTTCATAAGATATATGACAGCAGAAAAACTTGTAAAATTTCCATGGTTCGGATAACTCGAGAACCCCGATAACTCGAGCATTTTACTTATCCCCTTACGACCTCGAGTTATCGAGGTTTTACTGTATATAGGAAAACCTATTTGGTATATAACATTGTCTAGTGACCTTCCACCAGGCAAGTGGATTTGTACCAAGATGAGCGATAAAGGGCCATCGTGGCCCTCTTGTTAGCTCACCTGTCACAAAGTGGTGGAGTAGAGGTTAAGGTGTCTGTCGCTAGTCGCTATTAGAACACTTAGAACACTCGCCGTTTGTTGTATGACCTTTAACCTATTCCTTGAAACACCATCTCCTCTAAAACCACTGAGCCAATGCTGAATCTCTATCAAAGTTGTTCAGATAATTCCATATATGCACACCTCTGGTTGCTATGGCAATGGAAAGGAAAAACTCTCAAAATCTGGGAGGCCAAGAGCAAAGATTTTTGGTATGCAGCATTGTTTAGGGGGCCTCTACCACGACTGCTTAGATTATGACTCCTGGCTCAAAAATATTGACCCAATCAGGGGTTCACAGATTTTACATAGGCTTGTAATTATAGTAATACCTAACAATTTCCTCTGAGGCCAGATAAGTGATAAAATGGACATACTGACCCTTTGTTTGAACTGATCATTGGTTTATTGCCTTCAACTTAAAAGCAGATATTTAAAATGGAATGGGCATCAGCACCATCAGTTACACTTTATCATACCTGGTACTTTTAGGCCAAGGTCACTGAGACTTTTGACAGTTCAATGATTTCCTCTCCGAGTTAAATACCATTGTTTGATAAACACATTTACTTGAATTACCAATCACAATTTCACAATTATGTGGAAACTTCTTTCAATAGAGCATCAAACCATTACTTTACTGAAATTATTTCATGCATTCTCTACCCATGTGACTTTGTCCACGTTAAATTTCTAAGTGTTTTTTAGCTAGTGCTAGAGTGAGCTATTAGGATTGCTCTCCATCCAGGGTCCGTCGTACGTCCTGCTGTCCGTCCACCATTTCCTTCGAACGACATCTCCTCTGAAACGACTGGTCCAATGTTGATGAAACTTTGCAGGGATGTTCCTTGCATGAAGCTCTACCAAACTTGTTCAAAGAATTCCATTCCATGCAGAACTAGGAAAAACTTTAAAAATCTTCTTCTCTGAAACCACAAGTCCTAGAGCTTAGATATTTGGCATGTAGCATTGGCTAGTGGACCCCTACCAAGATTGTTCAAATATGACCCTGGATCAAAATTGACCCCACACTGGGGTCACTTAGTTTTACATAGGCTTATATACGAAAATTATTTTTCTGCTGTTTGATCATTCATTTTATGCTGTCTGATCATGATCTGCACTGTGAGCTATTCTTATTTTGCTGTCTGATCACGATCTTCAATGTAAGCTATTCATATTTTTCTAAATGCTCATGCTCTGCACCACCAGCTTTTTATATTTTGCTGTCTGATCATGATCTGCAGTGTTCACCAATTTTTGCTGTCTGATCAAGATCTGCACTGTTTTTATGCATTATTTTGCTGTCTGATCATGATCTGCACTGTTCGCTACTCTTTTTTCTACTGTCTGATCATGATCTGCACTGTCAGCTATTCATTTTTGGATTGATAGCTTCCTTATGGCCGAATGCACAACATACCAACAAGTAGTTCCCTATATTCAGTTGTTACGCATTATATTGTCTTTTGTTTTAAAAATTATATAGTAACAGATCTAAATAATTTCAAAACATTTCAGAATAGCATATTATTTTGTTGTTTTTCTTATCATTTGTAATTAAAAAATCAACAAGGTATCTGTTCTGTAGAGAACTATTTTCCTACGCGGTTTTGGTCACAACTAGTCAGACTGGAGACACTGAAAGACAACTAGTCAGGCCAAATAATTTAAAATCTTTTATCCGATATTATTTTTGTGATCATAAACTATCAGAATATCGTAATGCATTATGGAACCACTAGGTACTTTTGAAACTCGGAATTCAACATAAACAAGAGGGCCAAGATGGCCCTATATTGCTCACCTTGGTACAAGTCCACTTGCCTGGTGGAAGATCACTACACAATGTTATATAATAATAATAATAATAATAATAATAATAATAATAATAATAATAATAATAATAATAATCTCTTTATTTAAAGAAGCTAGCCCATTAAGCATATGTACATAAAGCAACATATTTCTTATCTACCATGAGGCCTTCTATTAACAATAATAATACACAATTGAGAAAAACTAACACAACACATGCACACACGCACACACACGCGCACACACACGCACACACGTTCACTCACATACACACTAAAAATATTGAGCAGAACTTCATTATTATATTATACAATCAATCATTTACTGAGTAGTATATATATATATTTTTTATTCATTTAAAGTAATGACTCATGCACTGTCAACGATGGGATATCATCGTATAAAAGTAAGTTATGTAGGGCAAGTTTGAATTGCTTAAGTGTTTTTTGCTCTTTTATTTGCAGTGGTAATGCATTCCATACAGCCATTCCTAAGTAACCAAATGTTTTCTTAAGATATTGAGTTTGTGGTTTCCTACAGGTTAACTGTTTTTGATCATGTGATCGCAAAGGATATCTTTTATTTTCAGAAACCGTGATAAGTTTGCAGTAATATTCAGGAACTAGCCTATTAATGGCCTTGTAAACTTGAATAGCAATGTGATATGTAAATCTCACCCGGATTGGCAACCAAGATAATTGTTTAAACATATGGTATGAAGGTGTTTTGTATGGTACGCATAGTATTAGTCGTGTGGCTCTTTTCTGGAGTTTAGCAAGTTTATATTTGCTTGACTGGTTACAAGTTGACCATAAAGTGCAACAGTAGTCAAAAATTGGCATAATATATGCGTTGTAAAATAACTTCTTCATGTCCAATGTCAGATATTTAGATATTCGTTTAAATAAACTAATTTTAGCGCTAACTTTACTATACACTGCGTTTACATGTGTTTTCCATTCTAATGACTGATCTATGTGTAAACCCAAAACCTTTTGTTCAGTTACCGTTTTAAGACAAATGTTATTTACATACAGTGACAAGGGTCTAGTACTTTTAATTTTTTGTTTACAACAAAGAAGCATAGATGTTGTTTTATTTGGATTTAAAGCCATATTATTCAAGGAACACCATTTTTCAATACTTTTTAGGTCTTTTGTAAGTTTGATTCAATATCTTGAATGTTTTCTGAACAGTAGTAAATTGTTGATTAATCGGCATACATATCAGCTTCAGAGTTCAAAACATGTAATGGAAGATCATTAACGTAAATGAGAAAAAGCAAAGGTCCTAAAATCGAACCCTGGGGAATTCCGGTTATTACAGTTGAATTATGAGATTTTTTATCACCGATTTTGACGGCTTGTTGTCTGTTCCGCAGATATGATTAAACCAGCATAATGATTTATCAGAAAAGTGGTAAAGCTTCTATTTATGCAGACGTATTTTGTGATCGACCAAATCAAAAGCCTTTCTAAAATCAAGAAATATACTGCCTACAAGTTTTCCATTATCTAAAGATTTCAGCCATTGTTCAACCATGGACGTCAAAGAAGTTTGACATGAATGTTTCCTGCGGAAACCAGACTGAGTTGCATGCAGAATATTTGTATCGTCAAGAAAATCGTTTAGTTGGTTTGCAACATGTCTTTCAAATATCTTTGATAATTGAAATGGGTCTATAATTGTTTGGATCCTCTTTTGGTCCAGATTTATATATAGGTATGACTGTGGCATACTTTAATGTGTTTGGAAATATTCCTAAGTCAATGCTATTATTGATTACACTTGCAATCGGTATGGTTATGTAGTCTGCACACATTTTCAAATTGGTTTTCCTATATACATCTTTGTAAAACAAATGACCCCTCCCTCCAGGGTAAGGTCAATTTTGACCCCAGGGGCATAATTTGAACAAACTTTAAAGAGGTCGACTACTTTAGACAATGCTACATGCTTATATAAGCCTATGTAAAACTAAGTGACTACCCGTGCAGGGTCAATTTTGATCTGGGGCTCATAATTTGAACAATCTTGGTAGAGGTCCACTAGCCAATGCTACATGTCAAATATTTAAGTTGTAGGCCTTGTGGTTTCAGAGAAGAAGATGTTTAAAGTTTTTCCTATATAAGCCTATGCAAAACTAAGTGACCAGTGACCACCCGCGTGGGGTCAATTTTGACCCGGGGGTCATAATTTGAACAATCATGGTAGAGGTCCACTAGACAATGCTACATGCCAAATATCTAAGCTCTAGGCCTTGTGGTTTCAGAGAAGAAGATTTTTAAAGTTTTTCCTATTTGTTGCCATAGCAACCAGAGTTCTGCATGGAATGGAATTCTTTGAACAACTTTAATAAAGCTTTATGCAAGGTACATCCCTGCAAAGTTTCATCAACATTGGCCCAGTGGTTTCAGAGGAGATGTCGTTTGAAGGAAATGGTGGACGGCCAGACGATGGACGGAATGCGATCCTAATAGCTCACAATGGTACTTTGTGCCAGGTGAGCTAAAAACAACAATTTTTTGTAGCTTGCCAACACCTCTATCATCAAAAGTGTATCTTTAAAGATATGCCGCACTATAGTGCCTGAAACACTAGTCTAAAATACGTGTTAAGGTATAAAACTGAAACTTATCAGCAAATTAACTTTACAGACACACTTGTAGGTGTCTTTTTGAAATATGACAACATATTTTTATGCTTTAAACACGTTGTAATTGTTGTATTTTATGTAAATGCGTGGTTCGAAAAGGGTACGAAAATGTCAGCATTGTACCGAAGTCGGTTCGTACCTGGGTACGAATAACTGTAAGAAATCACATACAGTAGTCGCAACGTAACAGTTGTCACATGGAGCTTACGATACACGCATGATGTACGCACAATACATGCACGTTACATGTACAGTAAATACAAGGTACACGATTTAGAACAATACATGATATGAATGACATACGAAGCGCACGCTACATGATAGATGGAGTACACATTATACAATTACTTTGGCCTTTTTACATTTTACTTAAATTACAGGTTTCGCACCTACACAAATGTACACAATAGAAAAAAGATTTCGGTATTATTAATCTCAGATTAAGATGAACAACGCAAGTGTCAGTTTAGTAATAAATATATCTTATTAGTCATAGTCATAATCATTATTAGGCAGAGACATAAACAAAACCATGCATATCAAAACGAATAAATATTTTGGTAAAAAAAAACAATAAACAAAAGGGCCAAGATAGCCCTATATCACTCACCTTAGTACAAGTCCACTTCCCTGGTGGAAAATCACTAGATAATGTTATATACCAAATAGATTTTCCTATATACGTCTTTGTAAAACAAAGCTCCGGCAAGGTCAATTTTGACCCCAAGGTCATAATTAGAACACACCTTAATGAGGTATTCTAGACAATGCTACATGCTACATATCTAAGCTCTAGGCCTTGTGGTTTCAGAGAAGAAGATTTTTAAAGTTTTTTCTAAATATGCCTATGCAAAAACTAAGTGACCACCCGTGTGAAGTCAATTTTGACCGGGGTTCATAATTTGAACAATCTTGGTAGAGGGCCACTAGACAATGCTACATGCCAAATATTTAAGCTCTAGGCCCAGTGGTTTCAGAGAAGAAGAATTTTTAAGTTTTTCCTATTTGTTGCCTTAGCAACCAGAGTTCTGCATGGAATGGAATTCTTTGAACAATTTTGGTAGAGCTTCATGCAAGGAACATTCCTGCATAGTTTTATCAACATTGGCCTAGTGGTTTCAGAGGAGATGTCATTTGAATCAAAATGTTGACGGACGACGTACAATCATCAATCAGAAAAGCTCATCCTGGCATAGCCAGATGAGCTTAAAACACTACAAAACAAGAGCTGTCCCTCACAAGTGTTGAATGCCCCCGAAAGAGGTGCCTCACAGTCTGTGTCCTCTCCATGTGCTCAATAAATGTGCTATGTAATTTTAAAATCCTTCCATGCATGACAGAGTAACCATGCATACAGTTTTCCATTACTTTAAACACTAAGTGTGACCTTGACCTTTGAGGTAGGGACTTGGGTCTTGCACGCGACACATCCGCTTGATGTGCTAGACATTTGTGCCAAGTTATTTTAAAATCCTTCAAAGCATGATAAAGTTATAGTCCGGACACAAATGTATGCATATATACAGGATTCCATTACCTATAAACTCTAAGTGTGACCTTGACCTTTGTGGAAAGGATGTGGGTCTTGCACGTGACACTTCATCTTGATGTGCTAGACATTTGTGCCAAATTATTTTAAAATCCTTCAATGCATGACAGAGTTACAGTCCGGACACGAATTGTAAGTGGGGACGCACAGACGGACGGACGGTGCGATTTTAATATGCCACCCTTCGGGGGCATAATAAAATTGTCTTTCTAAAAATATGAAGTTTAATGTACAAATGGTAAGAAATGTTGGTAGTTTTAAGTATAGTTAAATCATCTTTTAAGTCAGTCAGAGTATACGCAATTGAATAACGGTACTTTAAAGTACAAGCAACTAAAAGCATGTTGTCAAGCAAGCATTGGATTAAATTTTAGCTAGTAGGTCTTTATCACAATTTCAAACAACATAAAATCACTGTAACAATAAAGTATTGCTGGAATCAAAACCGTAATCAATCACAGAAGAGATCTTTTATCCATAAACATTACAACAGAACAGTCAGTTTGATTTTTTTTTTCAAAATAAGTCTGTTTATTTCTTTTTTCACCCACCACCATCTCTCCGATCTGATGCATATTTCAAACAAATTTGGATAGCAGACGTTAAGTCATGTTCAGTCAGCCCTTCCTTTACTTTTGTCTTCATTGCACTGGCTAAAACAAAAATCAAAGGTGATCAGAAACATATCTGATAACACATGTTAACCTAAAGGCAAAAATAATACAAGAAAAACTGTGATACTACATATCATAGCAGGCCTAGAAAGAAAGCTTTCATGTAAATATTTTGAAATTTGAGATGCAAATAAACTTTACAGACTTTATAACAGAGACAGAATAAATTTATTTTATTTTATTTTAAAATTGTGCCAGGTGAGCTAAAAAACAATTACATCCAAAACCATTCGGTAGGTTTTGCTAAAAGCTAGGAACATTGTCTTTACAACAACATTCCTCAAGAAGGATCATATTGAGCAGACCAATAGTATTTAGAATGTCAATGTGTACACAACAAATTTAGTCATCTTCATATTTTTCTTTATTGTGTGAAATGATTTAACTGCCTGCCAATCTCTACATATCACTATAAACAGCTGATCTTCGGTAGCCAAATATTTATTTAGATGGATACTACTACACTTACACTTGGTTAAGATGATGTACATTATATTTTGCTTGGATTGAATGAAACTTGTAAGTATCTTTCCTTATTTGTAAGTAGAAAATAATCAAAAGTACATGTACACAAACAAAAATATAGTCTGTTTACCTTCTAAAGTAGTTGATGTTCCCTGTCCTGTTATAATTCCTAATGAATTTCCTTATACCTTGTCTACTGCCCGTCATAGAATGCCGTGACAACAACAATTTAGAAACTGATGAAAAATTATGTCCTTTCCGTCAATAAAATGGAATTAAATTGCGTATTTCGGGAGTGAACTGTCTTCGACCTGTACCGGAGGTCATAATTGCCCGTATTGCACTGACGAATGAAAAATATTACAATGTGAAAGTCAGCACTTTCATTCTTTTTTGTGGAGATGTACACGCATAGTCAAACAATTCACGACTGAATAAAACATCGAATCGTGTACCATATATAGGCCTATCGTGTACCGGGAATCGCATATCGTGCATCATATATTGTGTACAGTATATGGTGTACATTGCATGATGAATGATACCATATGATACATGAATGACAAAATACACCATGAGTGTAAGCACGATATACACTCATTACACTCACGATATACGCAAATTTTGACAACTGATACGTTTCGACTACTGTATTAGAATCGCATTCCATCAGTCGTATGGCGTACGCCCGTTAACATTTTCCTTCAAACAACATCTCGTGGTTTCAGAGGAGATATTGTTTGAAGGAATACAATGTACAATGGACGCTGGAGGGTGAGCGATCCTATCAGCTCACTCTGTAAGAGCCAGAAGGTACCTTAACCAATCCTTTTGGGGAATGTCACATAATCAAACCAATTATACAGTATCTAATGAATGAATTAGATAGTTTTGATCAAAATTCTGAAATAAACAAGTTTAAAGTTTTGTTAGGGTAAGGAAACAAGATTTTCTGATAGATATTCTTTTTATGCCCCCGAAGGAAGGCATATTAAAATTGCACCGTCTGTCTGTCCGTCCGTGCTCACATTCTGGTACTTAGGTGGCTATACAGACAATAGGTAACAGTACATTTACTTTGATGTCATTCATTCCGTAATGCTGTTATGTGGCTATTTTCTGTTAAGTGGCTAAAAAGAACAATGGGGAGAACAAAAGTATCAGAATGTGAGTACGTCCGTCCGTCTGTCCGTCCCCACTTAGAATTCCTTTCCGGACTTTAACTCTGTCATGCATTGAAGGATTTTAAAATAACTTGGCACACATGTCTAGCACATCAAGACAACGTGTCGCGTGCAAGACCCACATCCCTACCTCAAAGGTCAAGGTCACACTTGGAGTATGAAGGTTATGGAATCCTCTATATATGCACACATTTGTGTCTGGACTGTAACTTTGTCATGAATTTAAGGATTTTAAAATAACTTGGCACAAATATCTAGCACATCAAGACGACGTGTTGCGTACAAGACCCACGTCCCTAGCTCAAAGGTCAAGGTCATACTTAGAGTTTGAAGGTAATGGATTCCTCTATATATGCATATATGCACACATTTGTGTCCGGACTGTAACTTTGTCATGCATTTAAGGATTTTAAAAAAACTTGGCACAAATGTCTAGCACATCAAGACGACGTGTCGCGTGCAAGACCCACGTCCCTAGCTCAAAATTTAAGGTCAAACTTAGAGTTTGAAGGTAACGGATTCCTCTATATATGCATATATGCACACATTCGTGTCCGGACTGTAACTTTGTCATGCATTGAAGGATTTTAAAATAACTTCGCACAAATGTCTAGCACATCAAGACGACGTGTCGCGTGCAAGACCCACGTCCCTAGCTCAAAGGTCAAGGTCACACTTAGAGTTTGAAGGTAATGGATTCCTCTATATATGCATATATGCACACATTCGTGTCCGGACTGTAACTTTGTCATGCATTGAAGGATTTTAAAATAATTTGGCACAAATGTCTAGTACATCAAGATTATGTGTCGCGTGCAAGACCCACATCCCTACCACAAAGGTCAAGGTCACACTTAGAGTTTATAGGTAATGGAATCCTGTATATATGCATACATTTGTGTCTGGACTATAACTTTATCATGCTTTTAAGGATTTTAAAATAACTTCGCACAAATGTCTAGCACATCAAGCGGATGTGTCGCATGCAAGACCCAAGTCCCTACCTCAAAGGTCAAGGTCACACTTAGTGTTTAAAGTAATGGAAAACTGTATGCATGGTTACTCTGTCATGTATGGAAGGATTTTAAAATTACATAGCACATTTATTGAGCACATGGAGAGGACACAGACTGTGAGGCACCTCTTTCGGGGGCATTCGTCACTTGTGAGGGACAGCTCTTGTTTTGGATCTGTAATATACAGATAACATGCTAGATATTCTTTGAGAACTGTTTAAGTATATATACCTATATATATCTTTCAAGTTTTTTCTATAGAAACCTTTGTAAGATCAAGTGACCCCCTGGGTGGGATCAATTTTGACCCAGGGGTCATGATTTGAACTATTTTGGTAAAGGTCCACCAGGCAATGCTACATGCCAAATACTGTATAAGTGGTTAAGTTCAAGTTGGCCAAATTCGCGAATACATCTACCAGCGTAAATATCCACGCTATCAGATGTATATTTTTTTACCTCATCACCGTAAAGCACCGCGTAGGTACATGACTGTTTAAAACTTTGAGAAACAAGTAAATTCAATAAACCCATTTCACTACAACTTACATTATGCAAACAAATCTGTATAATTGATGTGAATAGATGCAGAATATGTATGCAAAATATTGATCAAAACATGCACAGAGAGCCTTGTGTGTTTCATGAGCCATGTTTTTGCGTGTGAAAATAAACAAAAGGTACAGGTTAGATTTCACACCTCCATTGTGATAAAGCATTGCACAAAGCTACTGTTTCTTTGTTACCTCATACCGGCTATAAACGAAAGTTGTATTGTATTGTACAGAAACAAAGACTTTTATTGTTTAGAACTGCACAAAAATAACTAACCATCACTTACCTGCATAATTTAAGCTTGCTTGTACAAGGTGTTCAGCATACAATAAAATCATAGCATAATAATTAATTACTGCATGCTTACAGTTTACATTATTTGACCAAAGCTTTGTACTGTTAAAACCTTTTGGCCCCGTTATCGATCAGCTCCATGACAACGCTAATGTGATTTTCACAACGTGTATACATACTACGCATTCGCGATCATTTCTGCCAGCGAAACGTCAGGAATTTTCAATTCGTTAAGTTTTTGACCAGCAAACATAACCACTTATACAGTATCTAAGCTTTTGCCCATACTGTTTCAGATTATATAAGCCTATGTAATATCAAGTGACCCCTCGGGCAGGGTCCATTTTGGCCATGATTCAAAATTCAAACAATCTTTAGTGAGGTCCACTAGGTAACGCTACATGCTTAATATCAAAGCTCTACACCTTGCGATTCAGAGAAGAAGATTTTAAAAGGTTTTCCTATTTATTGTCATAGCAATCAGATTCGGGAATAGAATTCTACAATTTATGTAGAACTCCATACAAGGAACATCCCTGCCAAGTTTCACTAACATTTGGCCAAGTGGTTTCAGAAGAGATGTCCTTCAAAGCAAAATATTTACAGAAGGATGGAAGGATGATGGACACTCATCCATCCTAAAAGCTCACCCTGGCACAAAGTGCCAGATGAGGTAAAAAGAAATAGAAATTTAACATACAATTTTGGCCAAACTTCATTAATAAATTAAACAAGACGGCCATGATGGCCTTATATCACTCACCTGAGTACCAGTGCACCTAACTAAGGAAGTCACTGATTGCTAAGGCAAGTCACTAGTTGCTAAGAAAGTCACTTGTTCCAAGGGGAAGTCACAGTGGTTGCTAAGAAAGTCACCAGTAGCTACGTCAGTGTTTTACCTAAATCCACCGGCTGGACAGGGTCAATTTTGAGCCTTGGGGCATGATTTGAACACACACTTTGAAGAGATCCGCTCGGCACTGTTACAGACTAAATATCTAGGCACTAGACCTTGTGGTTTTGGAGAAGAAGATTTTTGAAGGTTTTCCTACATATGTCTATGTAAAACAAGTGACCCCCTTGAAAATGGTTAACGAACATATGCCAGACAACTGGTTGTCACAATGTGATTCATTGCACATTCTACAAATAAAGTTACTTTATTAAGTTGTTTTTAACTTTATGAAAAATGTGCTCTAAGGTAACTATGCACCTACCTGTACTGATATTTGTTAAAGGAACTCTCTCATGTTCTGATGAATGGCCATTGTTGCGACGATTTTGATGCCCTAAACATAAATAAAAACACAAATTCCATGAATTGGTATACTCAAGAAAAAAAATTAAGTTAAAGGGATCGAGTTATATTGCTATCAAGTTGAAATCTACATGCAAAACTATCCTTATACAAATGTAGTTAAAATTCCATTGTTGTAGCTTCAAAAACAAGAGGGCCAAGATGGCCCTATATTGCTCATCTGTATATCAATTGCCAATAATACAAGGGGTCATGATTTTAACATAATTTGTAGAGCTCCACTACACAATGTTTAGTAACATTCCAAATATCTAAGCTCTACCTGTGGGCCTTGTGTTTTTTTTAAGTTTTCCCTATATAAGCAATGCGAAATCAGGTGATCCCCCCTCCCTCTTCCCCCTGGGAAGGGTTAATTTTCAACCTAGGTCATGATTTGAACAATCTTGGAAAAGGTCCACAAGGCAATGCTACATGCTAAATATTTAAGTTCTAGGCCTTGTGGTTTCAGAGATGAAGATTTTTAAAGTTTTTCCTATGTAAAATCAAGAGACCCCTGAGCTGAGTCAGTTTTGACCCCAGGGGTTATGATTTTAACAAACTTGGTAGAGGTCCACTAGGCAATGCTACATGCCAAATATCTTACTTCTAGGCCTTGTGGTTTCAGAGAAGAAGATTTTTAGAGTTTAAATTTGGTCACATATTGTCATAAGTCGCAGGTGAGCCATATAGGGCCATCTTGGCCCTCTTGTTATGTTATTTCCAGCACATTTAAGATTTTTGGATAATGTGTTGTCTATTGAACACCCCATTTGCTCATTTTATTGCAGTATTGTTACACCATAAGACTGATAAATGACACTTGTCCTGTATTCAGTACACATCTTGATCTCTCTATGGTAAAGCAGAATGCTTATGTAAAGCTATAAATAGCAAACTGGTTTTCCACTGCTCCATAATCTAAATAAGAGGGCTATGATGGCCCTATATCGCTCACCTGAATACCAGTCCACTTGCCTAATGAGTGTGGTCAATTTTGACCCAAGAGGCATGATTTTAACAAAGTAGGTGGAAGACCACAAGACAACATTACATAGCAAATAGGTTTTCTTATATACATCTTTGTAAAACAAGTGACCTCCTTGGCGGGGCCAATATTGACCCCAGCAGTATGATTTTAACAAACTTAAAAGACATCTACTAGGCAATGCTACATCCTAAATATCTAAGCTCTAGGCCCTGTGTTTTCAGAGAAAAAGATTTTTAAAGTTTTTCCTGTATAAGCTTATATAAAATCAAGTGACCTGCTGGAGGGGTCAATTTTGACCCGGGGGTCATAATTTGAACAATCTTAGTAGAGGTCCACTAGGCATTTCTGCATGCCAAATATCTAATCTCTAGGTCTTGTGGTTTCAGAGAAGATTTTTAAAGTTTTTCCTATATAAGCTTATGTAAAACCAAGTGACTCCCCAGGCAGGGTCAATTTTGACCCATGGGTCATGATTTGAACAATCTTGGTAGAGGTCCACTAGACAATGCCACATGATAAATATCTAAGCTCTCGGCGTTGCAGTTTTAGAGAAGAAGATTTTTAAAGTTTTTCCTATATTAGCCTATGCAAAACTAAGTGACCACCTGTGTGGGGTCAATTTTGACACAGGGGTCATAATTTGAACAACCTTGGTAGAGGTCTACTAGACAATGCTACATGCCAAATATCTTTAGGCCTTGTGGTTTCAGAGAAGAAGATTTTAAAAGTTTTTCCTATTAGTTGCCATAGCAACCAGAGTTCTGCATGGAATGGAATTCTTTGAACAACTTTGATAGAGATTCATGCAAGGAACACCCCTGCAAAGTTTCATCAACATTTGCCCAGTGGTTTCAGAGGAGATGTCGTTTGAAGGAAATGGTGGACGGACGGACGGACGGACGGACGGGCGAAGGTGTTATTAGGTGGTATTTCCATTGTTCTCGAACAATAGAGTGACCACTTAAGTAACAAAAGAATGACCACTTAAGGGACAAAAGACGGAATGAAGACAATAGATTTCTATTGTCTTAGGCCACACCTCCTACAACCTAAGGTACCCAGCATGCGTGCGGTCGGACGGACGATGGACGGAATGGGATCCTAATAGCTCACTCTGGCACTTTGTGCCAGGTGAGCTAAAAATCTAGTCTTAGAGATGAGACATCATACGGTATGTGGGATTTCTTTCTGACAGGATTTAGAAGCTGTTTTAGCTTGTTTTGCAAGTTTTTATACTCAACATTATATTTTGCAGGCTTGGTTAGCTATCACTAAAAAGACTTTGTAATATTTCATAATGCACCATGATAGAACTCATTTGTAATCCTTGTATTGCTACAGAAGTAGTTTAGTAAGAATTTGGTTGGATTTGAAATCCATTTTTCAGTTATCAATTTCTCTGAGGGGGCAGGGGGAGCAGGTCACTTGATTCCCATCAGCTTAATTATAGGGAAAACTTCAAAAAACTTCTTGTCTAAAACCACAAGGCCTGGACCATTACGTAGATTGTTCCAAACAGAACCCCATGTCAATTTTTACCCTTTCTGCAACACCATTGTTGACCTTGTAATATAACATGTGGTAGCCAGGTGAGCGATAAAGGGCAATCTTGCATGGCCCTCTTGTTAGCTCACCTGGCACAAAGTACCAGAGTGAGCTATTAGGATCACATTCCATCAGTTGTACGGCGTACGCTCGTTAACATTTTCCTTCGAACAACATCTCAGTCGTTCCAGAGGAGATGCTGTTTGAAGGAAAATGTTAACAGACGTACGATGTACAATGGACGGTGAGCGATCCTATTAGCTCACTCTGTAAAAGCCTTGAGGAACCTTAGCCAATCCTTTTGGGGAATGTCACATAATCAAACCAGTTATACAGTATCTAATGAATGAATTAGATAATTTTGATCAAAATTCTCAAATAAACAAGTTTAAAGTTTTGTTAGGGTAGGGAAAACAAGATTTTCTGATAGATATTCTTTTTTTGGAACTGTCATATACAGATAACATGCTAGATATTCTTTTCAGAACAGAAAAAGTATATATACTGAACAAAACAAGAGGGCCATGATGGCCCTATATCGCTCACCTGACTACCACTGGCTATAATACAAGGGGTCAAGATTATAACATAATTGGTAGAGGTCCACTACACAGTGCTAAGTAACATTCCAAATAACTATTCTCTGCCCGTCGGCCTTCTTTTTTTTTAAAGTTTTCCCTATATAAGCCTATGTGAAATCAAGTCACCTTCCTCCCATCCAACCCCCTCCCGGGAAGGGTTTAGTTTGACCTCAGGGTCATAATTTGAACAATCTTGGTAAAAGTCCAATAGGCATTTTTACACACCAAATATCTAATATCCTTGTGGTTTCAGAGAAGAAGATTTTTTAAGTTTTTCCTATACAAGCCTATGCAAAACCAAGTGACCCCCCAGGGCGGGGTCAGTTTGGCGCGGGGGTCATGATTTGAACAATCTTGCTAGAGGTCCACTAGCAAATGCTACATGCCAAATATCTAAGCTCTAGGCTTTGTGGTTTCAGAGAAGAAGATTTTTTAAAGTTTTCCCTAAATAAGCCTATGTAAAACTAAATGACCCCCCGTGCGGGGTCAATTTTGACCCGGGGGTCATAATTTGAACTATCTTGCTAGAGGTCTACTAGCAAATGCTACATGCCAAATATCTAAGCTCAAGGCCTTGTGGTTTCAGAGAAGAAGATTTTTAAAGTTTTTCCTATATAAGTATATGTAAAACTAAGTGACTGGACCCCCTACAGGGTCAATTTTGACCCCAGGGTCATAATTTGAACAATCTTGGTAGAGGTACACTAGACAATGCTACATACTAAATATCTAAGCTCTTGGCTGTGTGGTTTCAGAGAAGAAGATTTTTAAAGTTTTTCCTATATAAAGCCTATGCAAAACTAAGTGACCACCTTTGCGGGGTCAATTTTGACCCGGGGGTCATAATTTGAACAATCTTGGTAGAGGTCCACTAGACAATGCTACATGCCAAATATCTAAGCTCTAGGCCTTGTGGTTTCAGAGAAGAAGATTTTTTAAGTTTTTCCTATTAGTTGCCATAGCAACCAGAGTTCTGCATGGAATGGAATTCTTTGAACAACTTGATAGAGCTTCATGCAAGTAACATCCCTGCAAAGTCTCATCAACATTGGCCCAGTGGTTTCAGAGGAGATGTCGTTTGAAGGAAATGGCAGACAGATGGACGGACGTACGAGGTACGACGGTCGGAATGCGATCCTAATAGCTCACTCTGGCACTTTGTGCCAGGTGAGCTAAAAAGAAATTTCTGATTTCTATACACATGTTTTTAATGTTATAAAAGGAAATCAATGTCCAATGCCCTACATATGTTCGGACGAACGATTATGTGTCAAATAAAACCAATTATAATTGGATTGTACGCATTACACAAAAAATAAAAATTCAAAATCGATTTTCTTGTGCATGCACGGACCAGTATAATACGTGTTTATAAAATCAAACCTTTCAGTCTGGTTTTAGACTTTGTTGTCAATAAGAAAAAGACGTTGAAAAAAACTTTTTTTCATTAAGTTTTCTTTCTTTTTGATATGTCTAAAATTCCACTGAATTTGGGTGAATGTGCCATCGGCATGCTAAATGCTGGTATGGTGACAAATTAGGTTGCTAGGGTTGTTGGCAGTTCTAGCCGTGATATTCGAACCCTTAGGCAACGTGTTCAAGCAACAGGGCGTACGGACGATTTACCACGTAGTGGATGTCCGCGGGTCAAAACGCCTGGTCAAGACCCCTATATCATGAACACACACCTATGCAATCGTTTTCAAACTGCCACTGCTTCTAATACCCTTGGTACACATAACAACTCAATATCTGCCCAAACTGTACGCAATCGTCTGTGCGAGGGTGGTTTACGTGGACGTCATTCTTACGTTGGCTGTGTATTGACGCGACGTCACCGCGTAAATAGTGTTATCTGGGCACGTACACATCATCGCTGGATAAGGCAACAATGAAATAGCGTTCTCTTCTCCGACAAGTCAAGATTTTCTATTCATCGAAGTGATAGCAGGGTTCGAACACCTGTGGTATAATTTGGACCAGCATGTAAGACGTCACCCTATCCCACCTTCGAACATCAATGAACTTACACCAGTTTTAATCCAGGGGTGGAACAACATTCCAGAGGCCGAAATCAACACAAATCAACGGTTCTATGCGCCAACGAAGCTAGGCAGTACTCGATGCTCAATGTGGCCATACCCGGTATTAATGTGTGATTTTGGTCTACGACCCCTACCACATTTAACCAACCATTTCATCAGTTTTTCGTGAACGTAGAGCGATAAAATTTTACACATAAATTCACATTGAAATACTCTTGGAATACGTGTAAAAATAATTTAACCCTTCTTTTCATATTTACGTACATCTGCACTTAAACACAGCGAAAGTTACTTATTTTGTTCAGTATATATACCTATATATATCTTTCAAGATTTTTCTATAGAAACCTTTGTAAAATCAAGTGACCCCCTGGGAGGGATCAATTTTGACATAGGGATCATAATTTGAACAATTTTTGTAGAGGTCCACCAGGCAATGCTACATGCCAAATATCTAAGCCTTTGGCCATACAGTTTCAGAGTATATACGCCTATGTAATATCAAGTGACCCCTCGGGCAGAGTCCATTGTGACCAGTGTTCAAAATTCAAACAATCGTTATAGAGGTCCACTAGGTAATGCTACATGCTTAATATCTAAGCTCTACGCCTTGTGGATACAGAGAAGATTTTAAAAGTTTTTCCTATTTATTGCCATAGCAATCAGATTCTGTATGGAATAGAATTCTACAATTTATGTAGAACTCCATACAAGGAACATCCCTGCCAAGTTTCACTAACATTTGGCAAAGTGGTTCAAGAAGAAATGTCCTTCGAAGCAAAATATTTACAGAAGGATGGAAGGATGATGGACACTCATCCATCCTAAAAGCTCACCCTGGCACAAATAGCCAGGTGAGGTAAAAAGAAATAGAAATTTAACATACAATTTTGGCCAAACTTCATTAATAAATTAAACAAGACGGCCATGATGGCCTTATATTACTCACCTGAGTACCAGTGCACTTAACTAAGGAAGTCACTGATTGCTAGGGCAAGTCACTAGTTGCTAAGGAAGTCACTTGTTCCAAGGGGAAGTCACAGTGGTTGCTAAGAAAGTCACCAGTAGCTACGTCAGTGTTTACCTGGACAGGGTCAATTTTGAGCCTTGGGGCATGATTTGAACACACACTTTGAAGAGATCCGCTCGGCACTGTTACAGACTAAATATTTAGGCACTAGACCTTGTGGTTTTGAAGAAGATTTTTGAAGGTTTTCCTACATATGTCTATGTAAAACAAGTGACCCCCTTGAAAATGGTTAACGAACATATGCCAGATGACTGGTTGTCACAATGTGATTCATTGCACATTCTACAAATAAAGTTACTTTATTAAGTTGTTTTTAACTTGTGAAAAATGTGCTCTAAGGTAACTATGCACCTACCTGTACTGATATTTGTTGAAGGAACTCTCTCATGTTCTGATGAATGGCCATTGATGCGACGATTTTGACGCCCTAAACATAAATAAAAACACAAATTCCATGAATTGGTATACTCGAGAAAAAAAAAATTAAGTTAAAGGGATCGAGTTATATTGCTATCAAGTTGAAATCTACATGCAAAACTATCATTATACAAATGTAGTTAAAATTCCATTGTTGTAGCTTCAAAAACAAGAGGGCCAAGATGGCCCTATATTGCTCATCTGTATATCAATTGCCAATAATACAAGGGGTCATGATTTAAACATAATTTGTAGAGCTCCACTACACAATGCTAAGTAACATTCCAAATATCTAAGCTCTACCTGTGGGCCTTGTGTTTTTTTGAAGTTTTCCCTATAAAAGCATTGCGAAATCAGGTGATCTCCCCCTGAACTCCCCCCTCCCCCCCGTCTGGGCAGGGTTAATTTTCAACCTAGGTCATGATTTGAACAATCTTCGTAAAAGTCCACAAGGCATTTGAATAATCCTGGTAGAGGTCCACTAGACAATGCTACATGCCAAATATTTAAGTTCTAGGCCTTGTGGTTTCAGACATGAAGATTTTAAAGTTTTTCCTATTAGTTACCATAGCAACCAGAGTTCTGCATGGAATGGAATTCTTTGAACAACTTTGATAGAGACCACTGAGCTGAGTCAGTTTTGACCCCGGGGGTTATGATTTTAACAAACTTGGTAGAAGTCCACTAGGCAATGCTACATGCCAAATACCTCTAGGCCTTGTGGTTTCAGAGAAGATTTTTAAAGTTTTTCCTATATAGCCTATGTAAAACCAAGTGACCCCCCGGGCAGGGTCAATTTTGACCCAGTGCTCAGTATTTGAACAATCTTTGTAGAGGTCCACTAGGCAATGCTAGGGCCCAAAAAAACTGTTTGTTATATCCGAAGTTACGTTATATCTGGAGTTGATATATAAGGAGTTTACTGTATCTAAGCTCTAGGCCTTGTGGTTTCAGAGAAGAAGATTTTTAAAGTTTTTCCTATGAATTGCCATAGCAACCAAAGTTCTGCATGGAATGAAATTCTTTGAACTATTTTGGTAAAGCTTTATGCAAGGAACATTCCTGCATAGTTTTATCAATATTGGCCTAGTGGTTTCAGAGGAGATGTCATTTGAATCAAAATGTTGATGGACAACCGACAATCATCAATTAGAAAAGCTCACCCTGGCATAGCTTTCGTGCCAGGTGCGCTAAAAATAGGACAAGATAGAGTTAAGGTCTTTGTACACTGCCCTTCTTCTCCATGTCCTCTGTGTGTAAAGTTTAAACAAATTTCCTTGAATACTTTCATAGTTATGCTCCGGACAAAGTGTTATATAAACAAGAGGGCCAAGATGGCCCTATATCGCTCACCTTGGTACAAGTCCACTTGCCTGGTGGAAGATCACTAGATAATGTTATATACCAAATAAGTTTTCCTCTATACGCCTTTGTAAAACAAATGATCCCCCCCAGGCAAGGTCAATTTTGACCCCAGGGGCATAATTTGAACAAACTTTGAAGAGGTCTACCAGGCAATGCTACATGCCAAATATCTAAGCTCTAGGCCTTGTGGTTTCAGTGAAAAAGATTTTAAAAGTTTTCCCTATATAAGCCTATGCAAAACTAAGTGACCACCCCTGCAGGGTCAATTTTGACCTGGGGGTCATAATTTGAACAATCTTGGTAGAGGTCCACTAGACAATGCTACATGCCAAATATCTAAGCTCTAGGCCTTGTGGTTTCAGAGAAGAAGATTTTTAAAGTTTTTCCTATATATTCCTATGCAAAACTAAGTGACCACCCCTGTGGGGTCAATTTTGACCCGGGAATCATAATTTGAACAATCTTATCTAAGCTCAAGGCCTTGTGGTTTCAGAGAAGAAGATTTTTAAAGTTTTTCCTATATAAGTATATGTAAAACTAAGTGACTGAACCCCCTACAGGGTCAATTTTGACCCCAGGGTCATAATTTGAACAATCTTGGTAGAGGTCCACTAGACAATGCTACATGCCAAATATTTTACCTCTAGGCCTTGTGGTTTCAGAGAAGAAGATTTTTAAAGTTTTTCCTGTATATGCCAATGCAAAAACTAAGTGCCCACCCGTGCGGGGTCAATTTTGACCCGGGGGTCATAATTTGAGCAATCTTGGTAGAGGTCCACTAGACAATGCTACATGCCAAATATCTTAGCTCTAGGCCTTGTGGTTTCAGAGAAGAACTTTTTTTAAGTTTTTCCTATATATGCCTATGCAAAAACTAAGTGCCCACCCGAGCGGGGTCAATTTTGACCCCAGGGGCATAATTTGAACAATCTTGGTAGAGGTCCACTAGACAATGCTACATGCCAAATATCTAAGCTCAAGGCCTTGTGGTTTCAGAAAAGAAGATTTTTAAAGTTTTTCCTATTTGTTGCCATAGCAACCAGAGTTCTGCATGGAATGAAATTCTTTGAACAATTTTGGTAGAGCTTCATGCAAGGAACATTCCTGCATAGTTTTATCAACATTGGCCTAGAGGTTTCAGAGGAGATGTCATTTGAATCAAAATGTTGACAGACGACGTGCGACGGACAATCATCAATCAGAAAAGCTCACCCTGGCATAGCCAGGTGAGCTAAAAATCAAGGCCTTGTGGTGTCAGAGAAGAAGATTTTCCTACATAAGCCTATGTAAAATCATGTGACCCCCTTGAGGTGTCAATTTTGACCCTGGGATCACAATTTGAACAATCTTGGTAGAGGTCCACTAGGCAATGCTAGATGCCAAATATCCTTATAGCTCATTTTTGCACTTTGTGCCAGGTGAGCGAAAAATCGGACAAGCTAGTGTTAAAGTCCTTATACACTGCACTTCCTCTTAATGTCCTCTGACTGTGTATAAAGTTTAAATAAATTCCCTTGAATACTTTCATAGTTATGCTACGGACAAAAGTGTGATGGACACGCGGAGGACGCACAGACGGCTTTGGCAGAGGAGTGATGAAATGGTGAAACTGTATTCATTTTCAAATTTTCATTGATGTAGCCTCAAAAACATAAAGTACATCAGTAGGTCAAAGTCAGACATGATCAAAGTCGAAATCTGCATTCAAAACTATCCATATACTTCAAATTTCATTGCTGTTGCTTAAACAAGAGGCCCGTAAGGACCAGTACCACTCTACTGGATTGACTAGACTGTTCTGAGTAAGTGTTGTGAAAATATTTTGGAATATTAGGAAAAGAGGTCACTGTGACCTTGACCTTTAACTACTGACCCCAGGAACAGTAAGGACAGTCTTTTCAGTAAGACCAATCATCCTATGAAGTTTGAGGACTGTAGGCAATAAAGATCTTAAGATATTCAGCGGAAAAAGAATTTAAGTTCAGGTCAAAGGTCAAGGTCAGTGACCCAAAACTTGGAAATCCTTTGAATGCTGAATGAAAACTGTGACCTGTAGTGTTATTAAGGAAAACCTAATGCAGGTCACTGTGATCTTGAAAAACAATTGGGATCATCCACAGGTTGCAGGCAACCTTCTGAGCAAGCTTAATGTAAGTCAAATAAAAATGTGACCTGTACAGTGTCGTCAAGGAAAAGTTCATGGACAGATGGACGGACGATGGACAAACCACTATATCTGGTCCTTCCAGTTTTTGAGATCTTTCTAAAAGTTTTTCCTTTGTGTTGCCATGGAAAACAGAGTACAGCATGGAATACATTTATTTAAAAATAAATAAGGGGAGCGGTGGTGTAGAGGTTAAAGTGTCTGCCCCTCATCCCGGAGGTTGCGGGTTCGAGCCCCACTGGGGTCACGACTATACTTCCTCATATGACACCAGTACTGTTTTTCCAGGAAGCGGACTAAAGAATGACTCAATAAGCTACAAGCTTTCTTCACAATCAAGCTAAAACTAGACCTATCACTAAATGTGATTAATACCCCTGAAAGATTGCTTTATAAACTGAGGAAAAAAAACTATAATAGAGATACAGTGGAACCTGTCTAATCCGAACCTGTTTGGACCAGAGGAAATGTTCAGATTACAAAGGTGTTCAGATTAGAAAGGTTTCCTCTATATGGCGATCTAGTACCGTACATGTATGTCTGAGGCCAAAGTTAGTACATGTACATGTTTATTTTACCATGTTACCAGGACAATTAAAGAAGCCAACTTTCAAATTATGTTACTACTTTAATACATGTATTTACAAACAATTTTTCTACTGTGTCTAGTTCTGCAAACCCAGCAACTCTGAAGCACTTCTCAATTGTTGTTTCTTTAACATCCTTTCATGCTTTAACAACCCATTGCAAGCAGTCTAGAAGGGTAACCTGTTTGCAAAGATCCTGTACATTTTCAGCACTATCAATTACAACAAAGACCTTAAAAGATATTTCCTGTAGATTGCCTTGAAAGTTCTGATAATTGCCTAGTCAAGGGGCTGAAGATGAGACATGATTTTGTTTATGATTTAAAGAAAGAGAAATCAACATTTTATAAAGCTTAAAAAATAACTCTAATAACGAAAACAATTATCTTTCAATTTCAGAGATTTACTTTTAAACAGTTTTATTTTATCAAATAAAAACCCGAAAACAAATGCAACAAACATTTATTGTTCTGTATTACTCACGCTCTTTTGATATCAAGACTCTTAATGGGTCCTTCAATTTTCGGCAATGAATTAAAGCATGAACAATAACACTGTGATACAAATTACTTTTAAATACATCTAATGTATGGAACGCCAAATCTACATATACTCAAATATTTGAAGAGGTCTTTAAATATTTGGAGAGCTCTTCAAATAATATTAGAGGTCTCAATTTCAATTAGAGATATCTCCAAATAATTATAGCGCGCAAAAATTGTAATAGAGAGGTCTTTAAATAATTGGAGAGCTCTCTAATAGAATTATTGATATCAAAAATTGATTTAAAGTGACAATAAATGAATTGAAGACCTCTCCAATTCAATTGAAGATATCAAAAATTAAGGTGTATTTCAGCTGTTTTTAAGAGCTCTGTAATTGAATTGAAGAGGTCTCTAATTGATTTGAAGACCTCTGTAATTGTTTTATAGCGCGCTACAAATTAATTTATAGAGGTCTTGAATTCAATTAGAGACCTCTCTAAATCTATTTGAGCGCGGTGAAATTCAATTTTAGATATCTTGAAATCGATGTTAATACATGCCAAATCTACATATACTAAAGTATTTAAAGAGGTCTTTAAATATTTGGAGAGCTCTGAAAAATATTTGGAGAGGTCTACAAATTAATTAAAGACATCAAAAATTCGCTTGTAGCGCGGTTTAAATCCATTGATTTAGAGACATCTATAATTCAATTGAAGAGGTCTCCAATTGAATTAGAGACCTCTATAATTGTTTTACAGCACGCAAGAAATGAATTAATGATATCAAAAATTGATTTAGAGAGGTCTCTTATTCATTTGTACCGCGCTTCAATATAATCCATGTACAACCTTGAAATAGAGAGCTCTCAAATAAAACAATTGAAGCGCAGTACAATTCAATTATAGACCTCTCAAAATCAATTTTTGATATCATTAATTCATTTCTTGCGCGCTATAAAACAATTATAGAGGTCTACAATTTAAATGGAGACCTCTTCAATTGAATTATAGATGTCTCCAAATTAATGGATTTAAACCGCGCTACAAACAAATTTTTGATATCAAAAATTGATTTATAGACCTCTCCAAATATTTTACAAAGCTCTCCAAATATTTGAAGACCTCTTCAAATAATTGAGTTTATGTAAATTTGGTGTGAATTCAAGACATCTAAAATTGAATTTCACCGCGCTCAAATTGATTTAGAGAGGTCTCTAATTGAATTCAAGACCTCTATAAATTAATTTGTAGCGCGCTATAAAACAATTACAGAGGTCTTCAAATCAATTAGAGACCTCTTCAATTCAATTACAGAGCTCTTAAAAACAGCTGAAATACACCTTAATTTTTGATATCTTCAATTGAATTGGAGAGGTCTTCAATTCATTTATTGCGCGCTTTAAATCAATGTTTGATATCAATAATTGAATTAGAGAGCTCTCCAATTATTTAAAGACCTCTTCAAATATTTGATTATATGTAGATTTGGCGTTCCATACTAATGAGCTCCTCAATGTACAGTTACGATTTAATGATCAATCAGGGATGAATTCTCAAGTATCAGACAATAAGTCGGCTATAGCTCTCCATAATCGTATTTTTCACACTTGTCTTAATCACACGCGTTCACCAGCACGCACATTGTAAACAAATATATGCAATGTTTTTAAATGGTTTATCGATGTTTTATGACACTTCGCACCTCATTTAATGATTGTGTACTGTCAAAATTTTTGTCCAAAAATGGAATGCCGGACACACAGACGGACGGACGGACAGACGGAACAGTGCAAACCCATAGACCCCAAACTGGTCATATGACTGGAAGGGGACTAATGAAATGTTGCACCTTTAAGGTAACATAATAAGGAATCAATCAGGGTTTAACATGTCGCCTAATTTGAAAATTAACTGGTTTTCTAAGAACTGGGGGGCACTGAGGGCACTGAATCAACACTTACCTACAATGCTTCTAAGGAGTATCATGACCTTGAGCTAATATAGGTTTTGCATATCCTCTTGATAAGACAAACATTCAAGCAACTTCACAAGGGGTTCAGGAGAAAATTTTATAGTCTCATTCCATAAGTGGGACTGTGACCTTGATCTAGCAAGACTGGAATATTGGATCTGCATGTCATCCTAAGTTTCATGAAAGTCCTTCAAAAGGCTAAGGAGTTAAAGTCTCAAGACCACTGACCACTTACTTACACATCATATCGATGCTTCCCAAGGCAAGGTGATAAATACTCCCTGAACATCCCACTGACACTATTTAAAATTTATATAATATTTGATGCTTTGACAATTGGACCTGCACATCTTAAGGCTTCTGTGAAGTATAATTAAATTTTGACCAGTGGTAAAAGCGCACAAGATTTTACTATCTCAAACCCCTGTGACCTTAGATCTAGTGACCCGAAACATGGACCATGCACAACTAGGCATTGTACTTATCACTTCTGTGAAGTATCATTAAATTCTGACCAGGGGTTTTGGAGATTTAGAGTTCACAAGTTTTTACCATCCCGAGCCCCTGTGACCCAAAACATGGACCAAGCACAACTAGGCATTGTACTTATCACTTCTGTGAAGTATCATTAAATTCTGACATGGGGTTTTGAAGATTAGCATCCACAAGGTTTTACCATCTCAAGCCCCTGTGACCTTGACCTTTGACCTAGAGACCCAAAACCTGGACCATGCACAACTAGGCATTGTACTTATCACTTCTGTGAAGTATCATTAAATTCTGACCAGGGATTTTGGAAATTTAGCGTCCACAAGATTTTACTATCCCGAGCCCCTGTGACCTTGATCTTTGGCCTAAAGACCCGAAACCTGGACCATGCACAACTAGGCATTGTACTTATCACTTGTGTGAAGAAATAATTAGAAATGTATGCAGAAAATTTACGATGTTTTGATGAAAAATAAATTAAAAGTTTGATAAGATTTATTTCTGTTTTCCTTTTCCTTTCATCTTAATTATATACACAATGTATATTACGTTAAGCTTCCATGATAGCTATTTATATTGACGATTTACATAACCATCAGCTGGCCATATTCGGGACTTCGATTATTCGAACCCATGGATTATTCGAAGTAAAACCTTGGTCCCCGACTGTATATATCTATGTAAAACAAGTGACCCCCTAGGCAGGGCCAATATTGACCCCTGGGGCATGATTTGAACAAACTTGGTAGAGGTTCATTAGACAATGCTATATACTAAATATCTTAGCTCTAGGCCTTGTGGATTTGGAGAAGAAGATTCTTTGAGTTTATCCTATAGAAACCTATGTAAAACTAGAGCTATCACTAAATGTGATTAATACCCCCAAAAGACTGCTTTATAAACTGAGAAAGTTCGTAGTAACAGAATACCTTGCAAACAAACTAAAAAGAGATATTGTTCTTGGCAATAACTCTGTAATTTGTCAAGATAGAGTTATGGTTCTTGTGCACTGCACTTCCTCTCATTGTGCTTGACCATTGTATGAAGTTGTATTGAATTCCAACAAGTAGTTTTCGAATAATGCTCCGGACAAGTAAAAGTAACAAAGGGCAATAACTCTGAAATGAGTCAAGATAGAGTTATGGTTCTTGTACACTGCACTTCCTCTCATTGTGCTTGACCATTGTATGAAGTTGTATTGAATTCCAACAAGTAGTTTTCGAATAATGCTCCGGACAAGTAAAAGTAACAAAGGGCAATAACTCTGTAATTAGTCAAGATGGAGTTATGGTTCTTGTACACTGCACTTCCTCTCATTGTGCTTCATCATTGTATGAAATTGTATTGAATTCCAACCAGTAGTTTTCAAGTTATGCTCCGGACAAGGAAAACTAACAAAGGGCAATAACTCTGTAATTAGTCAAGATGGAGTTATAGTTCTTGTGCACTGCACTTCCTCTCAATGTGCTTGATCATTGTATGAAGTTGTATTGAATTCCAACCAGTAGTTTTCAAGTTATGCTCCGGACAAGGAAAAGTAACAAAGGGCAATAACTCTGTAATTAGTCAAGATGGAGTTATAGTTCTTGTGCACTGCACTTCCTCTCAATGTGCTTGACCATTGTATGAAGTTGTATTGAATTCCAACCAGTAATTTTCAAGTAATGCTCCGGACAAGGAAAACTAACCAAGGGCAATAACTCTGTAATTAGTCAAGATGGAGTTATAGTTCTTGTGCACTGCACTTCCTCTCAATGTACTTGATCATTGTATGAAGTTGTATTGAATTCCAACAAGTAGTTTTCAAGTTATGCTCCGGACAAGGAAAAGCAACAAAGGGCAATAACTCTGTAATTAGTCAAGGTGGAGTTATAGTTCTTGTGCACTGCACTTCCTCTCAATGTGCTTGACCATTGTATGAAGTTGTATTGAATTCCAACCAGTAGTTTTCAAGTTATGCTCCGGACAAGGAAAAGTAACAAAGGGCAATAACTCTGTAATTAGTCAAGATGGAGTTATAGTTCTTGTGCACTGCACTTCCTCTCCATGTGCTTGACCATTGTATGAAGTTGTATTGAATTCCAACAAGTAGTTTTCAAGTTATGCTCCGGACAAGGAAAACTAACAAAGGGCAATAACTCTGTAATTAGTCAAGATGGAGTTATAGTTCTTGTGCACTGCACTTCCTCTCAATGTGCTTGATCATTGTATGAAGTTGTATTGAATTCCAACAGGTAGTTTTCAAGTTATGCTCCGGACAAGGAAAATGCAACAGACCGACCGACCGACCGACCGACCGACCGACCGACCAACCACCGGGTGACTCCTATATACCCCCCTAAACTTCGTTTTGGGGGTATAACAAGTGACACCCCGGGCGGTGTCAATTTTAATCCAGCACTCATGATTTGAGCAATTTTGGTAGAGGTCCACTAGGCAATGCTACATGCCAAATATCTAAGCTTTAAGCCTTGTGGTTTCAGAGTTCTGCATGGAATGGAATTCTTTGAAAAATGTTGGTAGAGCTTCATGCAAGGACCATCCCTGCCAAGTTTCATCAACATTTGTCCAGTGGTTTCAGAGGAGATGTCGTTCGAAGCAAAATGTTGACGGACGACGGACAATCATCCATCGCAAAAGCTCACCCTGGCTAAGCCAGGTGAGCTAAAAACCATAAAGACTCCTTGGGAATTAAATGATTAAATGTGTTCTCTTCTAAAAATTATTTTCATGCTGATTTGATTGTTATCTTCAATGTTCTTAGATTTATTGCAACAACAGAATTTGGACAGACTGATAGCCTATAAGTTAAGCAACACTACTGGAATTTAAACAAAACAACAAACCATCTGCCTGTGTATGTGTGCAGTAGTTACAGGAAGGAAACACCAAACCATCTCTGTCTTTACATATCAAGCAGTACAAGCAAACCAGTATAGGAATAACAGATACAACTGTTGAAATATAAAAAACAAGACAAAAGTGAGCATCAGACTTACACTTAACATTTTGCAGGAATACAGCAAGCAAAAATGACCTTACTTATCTATAAAAACAAGAGGGTCGTGATGGCCCTATATGATGGAAGATTATTCATGTAAAAATTTAAACATGCTTACTTCTGAATGCTTTACGAACAAGAGCTGTCAGTAGGACAGCACGCTCAAATTTTTTAGTGCTTGCCAATAAAACAAAACTTTGACAGTTAAGGGCACACAAGACTTTAACTAGGAATTTCTAAGTACAAATCAAAAAACATTTTCACAGAGTTATCTTCTCTTGCTTACAGATAGGTCTCATGATGGTACATAAGTACTTTCAAAGTAATATCTCAAATGGTTAAGTCAACAAGTGGACAAGAATGAAAATTTAACTGAGTTTCTAAGTTAAAAAGGGCCATAATTCAAATAAAATCCTTGACAGAATTACCTTCTCCTGCCCATGTTTGGGGATCATGATGGTAAACAAGTATTCCAACTTTCAAATTAATATCTCAAACAGTTTAGTCAAAAAGTGGACTGGTACGAAAAACTTAACTGAGATTCTAAGTCGATAAAGGGCCTTAATTTTTAAAACAAATCCCTGACAGAGTTACCTTCTCTTGCCTACAGATGGGGGTAATGATGTAAACAAGCATTCAAAGTTTCAAAGCAATATCTCAAAGGGTTAAAGCAATAAGTGGATTTTACCCATATTCAATGTATTTTCTAAGTAAAAAAGGGGCATAATTCTGTCATAAAACCTTGACAGAGTTATGTAATCTTGTTTGTAGATGGAGGTTATGATGGTAAACAAGTATGGTAAGTTTCAAAGCCATACCTCGAATAGTTTTGAAATAAAGTGGGGTGGTACGAAAAACTTAACCAAGGTGTGACACAAACGCCAACACCGGGGCGAGTAGAATAGCTCCCCTTTTCTTCGAAAAGTCGAGTTAAAAATGACATGTGCATGCATGTATGTGCACCTTTCCATGTAGCCTTATTGCATTTCTGTTAGACAGTTTTTTTAAATGAAAAGTGTGTGGTGCTTAATGTTATGTGCTTACCGTGTAGTAATATGCCAGTATATTAAGACCAAGGTGCTTACTACCAATTGATACATTACAAATGAGAAGTGCAAGCATATAATTATGTATGTATAATGCAGATAGCCTTGTCGCATTTCCAGCCATTTCTGCTGGAAAGTTTTTAATGAGAAGTGTATATTATAGTGCTAAATGCTATGTGCTTACTACCAAAAGATGAATTACAAGAAGTATATATGTTTATAAAATTTGTATGTTAATGGCAATTGATTGCTGATCTTAATGTGACTCATACGTAAAGCTAACAGTTAAATACACAATTTATTTGCAAGTACAATATTGCTATTTTCAACGCACTTGTCAATAACAAGTTGCTACTAAGCAGTAAGCACATATGTAAATAATCGAAGCTGGGAACCGAAATACAGTTTTACAGTACAGGCCTGGAGGATTATGCAAAAAACGCGAAGTGTGGAATGAGTAGAAAAAACGTGACTTCGTGTAACTCGGAGAAAAAACGAAAATGACTCCATTGAATGGAGTCACTTCGCGGCCGTTTGGAGTGAAAATTTCGATCGCGGGACTTTGCGTTTCTCCGAGTATTTTGGAGTGACTTCTCGTGAAAATATTTATAATTAAAATATTGTTAAAGCACACCTGTAAAAGCAAGCTGTTGAATTTAGATCCATTGAATCACAAAGATGGAATCAGACATAGCCACTGACGTTTTTCGTTGATAATAGACGCTACTGTTTGTTGTTTCAAAAAGCATTGAGTTAATTTTTTGTCAGAACCTAAAATGATTTATCACCTTTATGATGATTAAGAATATTTATTTCCATTTAAAAAATCCGATGTAATTGGTGTCTTAGCATTGTCACTCGCAATTGGTGTGAAAAATATGGCCTGTCGTACTAATTCCGTCAATTTTGAATTTGTTTGCAAATCCAAGCTGTGTGACACCTCTGAGTTGTGAATGCACAAAGTATTTATCAATTAACATTCCAAATTGTTCTGTATTTAAATCAAAATGTTCTGTTTTAAAGAAAATCGCGGCGTTCCAGTGTGTCCGTTTTTTTTTGTCATTAATTGTTTCATCAACTATCAAAGCCAACGTTTTTCCAGTGACAATTTTCTACTATTTATTCTAATGAATAACCTTTGCTGAAATAATTTTTTTACTTCAACCTGTTTTATACATAGAGATAAGGCTGCAGGTGTTACGAGATCAAAGAACAAACGCCGACGCACATTGTACATGTGAGTTTTGTTTGATCTTAGTGAAGCACGTGGCATCAAACAGACCAAGATATTTGACAGTTTGAGACATGAAAAAGTAATTCTAGACAATAGTCTGATAATTTTTGATTATAGAAATAATAGTTGGGAATAGTTGATGTTATGAGTAAGTTTTGTTTTTGATGATCAAAATATTGAACACGCTATATAAATGTGCATTGGTCGGCAAATATTTTTGAATATAATATGCATACAACTCAAAAACATTTTACATGTAGACACATTTCTACCGCATATAATAAATTTGATTTTTATTTCCCGTAAACTGTTCATTTACCTGTAAAACCATGCAAAGTGCCGCGATTTTACTCCCGCTAAGTGACGCGATATTTCTCCAGAAGTCACTCCAGGCACTCCAAGCTCACTCAAAGTCACGTTAGTTTTCCCCAAGTTACTCACGCGAAGTGTGGCGTGAAAAACGCCACACTTCGCGTTTTTTGCATAATCCTCCAGGCCTGTACTGTACATTTTGACAACATTTTGTCTACGTAATGCAAAATTTTACGAGCCGATCCCCAATAACTCAGTGGTCGTCACTAAATTGACACCAGTAGCGAGAGTACATCAGTGAGTGAAGGTTCCGCCACTATTTGAAACTCCTCCCATAAATTTATATGGAAGGGTATATAAGTAAATATTCTGTTTGTGTAACTGACAACTGTATTTGTCTAAATGACAAGTGCCTATATTCAAGTAAACATTCTGTCCATGTAACTGACAACTGTATTTGTCTAAATGAAAAGTGCCTATGTGCAATTGATTTGTGCCTACTTATAATTGACTACTGCATCGTGTATTCATTCGTACAACTTTTAGTTGCCTTCCATTCATTTGCTTCCTACGCTGGTATCTATTTCTTAGGTTATGACCTTTAGTTGAAAGCCTACCTACGCTTATACAGTACCTATGTCATCAACTCTCATTTCACATTAATCAAATACAGTCAAACCTGTGAAAAAAGGCCAAAACCTGCCCTTTGTACATAGCTGACCTTTGTTCGGAGGTGTAATTGCTCTAATAAATAAATACAGGGTTTTAAAAGTCTGGCCTTTATTCACAGGGTGACCTTTATTCGGATGTGGCTGTTAGTACAGGTGTGACTGTACAACATTTTTATATTTATTGTTTTATACATCTGCAACCTCGTTATAACGCGCATCGTTATAACGCGAATCCCGGTATAACGCGGTTTAGTCTTGGCTCCCAAAAATTTTGGGATCGACCAAAATTATTTCTATCAAAAAAGCATTGTCCCTATACAAAACTAATGTTCGAAAACGTAAATAAACAACATGGCAGGTTGTTAATTGATCTTTGTCAAGTCAAGTCAAGTCAAGTCAAATACCTTTATTCTCTCATTTCATGATTACATGAAAAAATGAGGATTAGTTTGTAACAATGTTTACAGAGGCTCAATCAAAAAGGATATGCAACACGAAACAGTACACAAACAAGATTTTGTTTAACATTGCTTGCAGCATATACTTATTTAACAAAACAACTAAGAATATCAAGTACAGAAAAGATCTCCCCATTTAGTTGATAGAGCGGAGAGTCATAAAAAATATTAATAATTATTATCATTATTATTATTATTTTCTTTTTTTTTTTTAAATAAAAAAATTACTGTGGGAATAGTACTATGTGAGTGAGAAAAACGGCTATTAAGCATTTTACAAAGTTTAGTTGTTACGTAAAACACACTATATATTTAAAAAACTCTTTGTGAAAAAAAGAAGAAGAGAACATTTGTGAAAGAAGAACATGGAAATGTATGATCAAAGGCAATACAAACATGTACATACAGCTGTACATACAGCTGACAATTCAGGCAAAAAAAAAAACAAACAAACAAACAAAAACAACAAAAACATATATAAAGAAATGTGTTCACCTCGTACTTATAAGTATATTCTTCACAAATTTACACAAGTTTATGTATTCAGTTTTGTTACTTGTGTTAATCAGTTGCTCTAATTTGAAAATATTTGGACGACGGTAATAATATGGCTTGATATATTTTCTTCTTTCATCGCTGAAATCGGAGCATTCTAATAAGTAGTGAAATTCATCTCCTATTTTGTTATTACAAGTATTACAAGTCCTAAGGTTAATAGGTATTCTTGACCAGTTTCCAGTTTCTATTGGTAGACGATGGTTTCTTGTTCGGAACTTTACCATGTAACTTAGAAAGGGGTTGGGGGTTAATAACAAGTATTTTTCAAATTCGATTTCTTTTTTTAATATTCTGTAGAAAGTACTATTACTAGAATTATCAACAAGCGAGTACCATTCATTCAAAAATAAATCGTGTAACTTTTGTCTAACAGTTATTTTAAGCCATTTACTATTCTGTAAATAATGTTCATTCCAAACATTTATCAGACCGCATTTAATTAGGATATTTTTAACGTTTGAAATCCAGGGGTACTTTTTCTTAAGTGTGGCTTCATTTAGATCTTTTGATAATAGATACATGCTATTATAGATTATAGAAGAAAGTCTTTTAGGTTGATTGTTTAGATCATATTCATTTAAACGTGACCAAAACATAATTATTTTTTCTTCTATGTCTATTGAGAGAGGCTTACATCCCGTTTCACCATAAACCATGTAACTTGGAGTTGACCTTTTCAAATTTAAAATATGCTTTAAAAATTTCAATTGCACCCGTTCAATGACATCTAAATTCCCATATCCCCATATTTCTGCACCGTATACCAATATAGGTTTAATGGTTTTATTAAAAAGATCTATTTTGATATCAACAGGTAGGCTTAAACGATTTGTATTTCTTATTAAACTGTACATCGCCCTTGTAGCCTGTGAGGCAATATGATTTTTACTAGTAGTGAATGATCCACTTCTATTAAAGTAAATTCCTAAATATTTATACTCTTTTACGATTTCTAGTGGCTCGTTATTGAAAGTAAAATTATAAGGTCGTTGTCTGCCTTTTGCAAAAATTATGATTTTTGATTTTGTTGTATTTACTGTTAGTTTCCAATCTTTACAATACTGTTCATAAATTTTAAGTGCATGTTGAAAGTCTTTTTCTGATTCTGACAAAATTACAGTATCATCTGCATATAGCAAAATAAATAATTTAAGAAAAACGTTCATTTCATCCGCTCGTTGACCGCTTGGGACTGTAACACCTTCATTTTGATTGCTTTGTACGAAATAGTTGTTTAAATCATTCAAAAATAAGGAAAAAAGTAACGGCGATAAATTTTCACCCTGACGCACGCCTACATTATACGTGAAAAAATCTGAGACTTCTGAATTTACTCTTACACAAGATTTTATATTTTTGTACATGTTTTTTATAAGATTTAAGCATTTACCATTTATTCTTAAATTGAAGATCTTTTGCCATAGTCCATTCCTCCATACTGTATCGAAAGCTTGTTTCAGATCAATAAATGCGCAGTACAATTTCTTTTTGCTACTGTTAACAAATTGAATAAGATGTTGCAAAATGAACATGTTGTCTGAAGTTGAAAATCCTTTTCTAAACCCAGCTTGACAATTGTGCAATAAATCATTGTTTTCTATGTAATCACTTAACCGGTATCAAGCGTCTATTAACAAAGAAGTGTTAAAACAATTACGGCTTACTGGTATTTTTTCACGGCTCCGTTATTCACAAGCTGACCTCTTTGTTTGTTAGACAATAACTTCTAAATTGTGTGAATTAATATTTGTTTGCGCATCTTTGATTGCAGGCTTACCTGAACTTAAATAAATCAATTACAAAACTTATTGTTTGTTTTAACAAAAAAGTACTTTCACTTTAGCCATCATTTTCGGAAAATGAATGTACTTTCGTTTTCAATAGCAAATATTTACGTAAGAATTTCTCTTTTATACATTTAATTTCGTGCTTAATTAACTAATTTATTTTACATAGAATCGTTATTTTCTACAATTTAACCTCTCGATTTCATAAAAACATGATGCGTGCTAAACATCAATATGCTTTAATTTAGTTAGATGGGAGGGGTACTCGCGTTATGTACGCGTTATGCAAGAAAACAGCCACCGATGATCAGACCGCGTTATAAAAAGAGTCTCACTTATAACGCGGTCTGACCAGTTGGACCCCGACTACCGCGTTATAACGGGGTTGCAGTTTAAGATTCTATTGTTTCATACTAGGATCAGCATTGTCGTCAATCATCGAGATCTTGTTTTATATAACGTTAGCTCTAGCTAACTGGTATTTAGATCTAAACATAAACAGGGTTGTTGCTTTAGAAATTACCCACTGAATTTGTGGGAGTAGTTTCAAATCGGGGCAGAACCAGTGGTGTACTCTCGCTACTGGTGGCAATATAGCGACTCATAGGGGATCAGTCGTTATGCACAAAGAATGGTGATCTCTCTTCATTAAGAAAGGGCCCTAGCATATTCTCTGCGCTAGAATTGTATCATTTATGTCAAACATAGAGACTAACTAGATGGGTGTTCAGTAGAACACTTGTGTCGCCCTCTTATGCTTTGTCAGAATAACCAACAATTTTGTGACAAAATCTAAGTGTAAAAAGGGGCATAACTCTGTCAAATATGACCTTGACCAACAAACTTTGGCGGCATCACGACCCTTATGTCATAAGCAACACAATTTGAAAGTTTGATGAAGAAATCTTAAGAAATGGCAAAGTTATAGCCAACATTAAGTTTTCGTGACAAAATCTAAATACAAAAAGGGGCATAACTCTGTCAAATAAGACCTTGACCTACAAAATTTGGCAGCATCACAACCCCTTTGACATAAGCAATACAATTTGAAAGTTTGATGAAGAAATCTTAAGAAATGGCAAAGTTATAGCAAAAATCTAAGTATAAAAAGGGGCATAACTCTGTCAAATATGACCTTGACCTACAAACTTTGGCGGCATCATGACCCTTATGTCATAAGCAATGCAATTTGAAAGTTTGATGAAGAAATCTTAAGAAATGGCAAAGTTATAGCCAACGTTAAGTTTTCGTGACAAAATCTAAGTACAAAAAGGGGCATAACTCTGTCAAATATGACCTTGACCTACAAAATTTGGCAGCATCACAACCCCTTTGACATAAGCAATACAATTTGAAAGTTTGATGAAGAAATCTTAAGAAATGGCAAAGTTATAGCAAAAATCTAAGTATAAAAAGGGGCATAACTCTGTCAAATATGACCTTGACCTACACAATTTGGCGGCATCACGACCCTTATATCATAAGCAATACAATTTGAAAGTTTGATGAAGAAATCTTAAGAAATGGCAAAGTTATAGCCAACGTTAAGTTTTCGTGACAAAATCTAAGTACAAAAAGGGGCATAACTCTGTCAAATATGACCTTGACCTACAAAATTTGGTGGCATCATGACCCTATTGTCATAAGCAATACAATTTGAAAGTTTGATGAAGAAATCTTAAGAAATGGCAAAGTTATAGCCAACATTAAGTTTGTGTGACGGACGGACCAATGGACGGACCGACCGACAGACGGACGGACAGACGGACAAAGCGATCCCTATGTATCGCCTTTTCTTCGAAAGGGCGACACAAAAATGACTTTTTTTACAATATCTTTTATCAATAACTATGCATTGAGGTTGCTTGCACATGTAATAATAGATGTATTGACTTCTGATTTGTCGTATACGATTTTCACCCAACACAATTAAAAATGCCCAAAAGAAATGCAACAAGGCTATCTGCATATTCATACATGCATGCCTTCACTTCTCATTTGAAATTCATCATTTGATGGTAAGCACAAAGCATTTACCACTATATACCTGTTATTCTGCATATTCATACATATTATATGCTTGCACTTCTCATATGTAATGCATCATTTGGTAGTAAGGACATTGCATTTGCCATTATCCACTTTTCATTTAAAACAGTCCAACAGAAATGCAATAAGGCTACATGGAAAGGTTTTCATACATGCATGCAAGTCATGTCATTTTTGGATAGATTGAATTTTCAATAGGTCCAATGTTAACAGAGTATAACGAGGGGTCACAGCAAAACTAGTCTAAGTGTATATGAAAATAGAAGCCGATAGGATAGTCCTCGATAAGCTTCCTTATGGCCGAACACTTTACATACAAACAAGTAGTTCCATATTTTCAGTTGTTTCGAATTAAACTGTCTTCTGTTTTAAAAATTATATAGTAACATATCTAAATAATATCAAAAATAATATTATATTGTTGCTTTTGTTCTAATTTGTAACTAAACATCAACGCGGTATCTGTTCTGCATAGAACTGTTTTCCTATGCGGTTTTGATCACAACAGTTTTCTAGTTCGACCGGAGACACTAGAAGACAACTAGTCATGCCGAATAATGTTATGTCTTTTATCCAATATTGTGTTCGTGATCATTAATTATTGGAACATCTAGCCCAACAAATTGTGCGCCAGGGCTTTTTGGTATACGGCCGCTCTTCGCACACAGTTATAATTCCAAACAATGTGGAACTTTTCCTTTCTATGTGTATATGCTGCCGATCAGAATCTCATGGCCAACTTTGACGGCTTCAAATATTTATTTAAACTCAATATATCTTGAAAAAAATTACATACCTGTAAAGAATCTATATAAGTGAAAATTGATCAGAAACTTGTATGTTTTTTATGCATAACACTTATAAACTCTACACATGTCAACGCGTTTTTGTTTACACCGCTAAAACTATATTTTAAATCTCACCCGCTTGAAATGTGTACTGTGGAAAATCCTTTGTTTACGCAGCCAACAGAATAAGTAAATCGTTAATAATGTCATTTTGATAGGTAAATAATCTTTATTTCTTCCAACGGAAGAGTACACATGTATGCAGATCTATTAAATAGTACAATATCTGTAAGGTTGTGAAAAGTAAATGGGCCCTTTTCATTTTGTATCTTGCGAAAGGCTGACAGTATATAATTGTGCGCCAGGGCTTTTTGCCGCGGCCCACCCTTCTGTAAAGACAGACATCTATGTTTGTAAAATCAGTCGGTCTTGCAGTCAAAATATTGAGGCTATCGGAACATCATAATACGTTATGGAACCACTAGGTACTCTTAAATTTTAAATTACAAAACTCAGAATTCAACATAAAAAATAACGATTTTTTTTGTAACTTGCCAACGCTTCTATCATCAAAAGTGCTCAGCCTGACTAGTTGTCATTTAGTGTCTTAAAAGATATGCTGAAACACTAGTCTAAAATACGCCTTTATGCGTTTAGGTATAAAACTGACACTTATCAGCAAATTAACTTTACAGAGGCACTGGTAGATGTCTTTTTGGAATATGAGAACATATTTTTATGCATTTAAACACGTTTTAATAGATGTATTTTATGTAAATGCGTGTTTCGAAAAGGGTACGAAAATGTCAGCATTTTACCGAAGTCGGTTCGTACAAAAGATATTGTATTACGATGTTCCGATAGTTTATAATCACAATAACAATATCGGGTAAAAGACTTTAAATTATTCGGCCTAACTAGTTTTCTTTTAGTGTCTCCGGTCTGACTAGTTGCGATCAAAACTGTGTAGGAAAATAGTTCTATACATAACAGATACCTCGTTGATTTTTTAATTACTAATTTAAAGAAAAACAACAAAATAATATTATGCTATTCTGAAATATTTTGAAATTATTTAGATCTGTTACTATATAATTTTTAAAAGAGAAGACAATATAATGCGTAACAACTGCGTATATGTAATATGCTGTGAATTTTGCAGCAAATTGTTAAAAATAACAAGATTGATGAATGTTAAATAAATAAGCTAAATTTGGTATCAAAATGTTGAGAACTTATTGTAAAACTTTTGTATTATATTTTAAAGTCTGTCTCATGTAATTTAATTCTATATTTAATGAAAATTAATCTTTTCAAACATATAGATTTTACTAAATGTCAAAACTCTATTAAGAAGTTTTAAGTAACTCTTACCTATGTGCCATTTTTTATTATTCTGTTTCAGGAAATAATTTGATTATTCCTTTTTTTTGTATGGTATATTAGGGTTTCATCGTTGGTACCGGTTTCCCATATGACCAACGCCCCAAGAAGAGTTTAGTTATTTTAGGTTTTCGGGGGATAGTGCAAGATACAGAAAGCGTCCCAATTCCAGAGACACCCCTGGTTCTTTATCATGCCAGGTTTTCACCCATACATGGGACCTCAGTTTTAAAGTCTCATCTGAAAGACTGTTAGTAATTTTAGTTGGTCAGCCCTGGGAATCGAACCCACAACCCCAAGATTACAAGTCTCGTGCTCTACCTATTGAGCTATCCGGGCTGACAATTATTCATTTTTATCATCAAAACCTTTTTATTTACATCATTGATTGACCACTAGTCTCTAACAATGACTTTACTAGCTCAAGGCTTATCCAGGTTGACATGCCATCACCTTGAAGTTAAATCTTTTATTTTGTTTCATTAATTGTTAATTTTCTATTGTAAAATGTGCTAATAACTTCCTTAAGTGACAGATGTAATCTAACAGAAATATTGGTATGTAAACTTCAGCATTTTATGAATTCGGATATTCAGAAATACTACAATTACTTTACTAATACTCTGTGTTTTAAAAACTCTGTGTTCTTAGAGAAATTTAACTGGACATTTCTAATTCTTTGTGACTCTTAAACATATCTGGACTTTGTGTAAACCTATGTGATATTGTTAGTGAATAATTCAATTGTTACTTCACTGAAATAAAAGATTGTCATATTTGCCTGAGTGTCTTACTTGGAACTTTATCGAAAAATACTCTACCACTTGATATTCATTTGAAATTCCGGCCCTATATCGCTCACCTTGGTACAAGTCCACTTGCCTGGTGGAAGATCACTAATGTAATATACCAAATAAGTTTTCCTATATACGCCTTTGTAAAACAAATGATCCCCCCCTGGGCAAGGTCAATTTTGACCCCAGGGGCATAATTTGAACAAACTTTGAAAAGGTCTACTAGGCAATGCTACATGCCAATTATCTATGCTCTAGGCCTTGTGGTTTCAGAGAAAAAGATTTTTAAAGTTTTCCCTATATAAGCCTATGTAAAACTAAGTGACCCACAGTGCGGGGTCAATTTTGACCCGGGGGTCATAATTTGAACAAACTTGGTGGAGGTACACTAGCCAATGCTACATGTCAAATATCTAAGCTCTAGGCCTTGTGGTTTCAGAGAAGAAGATTTTTAAAGTTTTTCCTATATAAGCCTATGTAAAACTAAGTGACCCCCCGTGCGGGGTCAATTTTGATCCGGGGCTCATAATTTGAACAATCTTGGTAGAGGTCCACTAGCCAATGCTACATGCCAAATATCTAAGCTCTAGGCCTATTGGTTTCAGAGAAGAAGATTTTTAAAGTTTTTCCTATATATTCCTATGCAAAACTAAGTGACCACCCCCGCGGGGTTAATTTTGACCCGGGGGTCATAATTTGAACAATCTTGGTAGAGGTCTACTAGACAATGCTACATGCCAAATATCTAAGCTCTAGGCCTTGTGGTTTCAGAGAAGAAGATTTTTAAAGTTTTTCCTATTTGTTGCCATAGCAACCAGAGTTCTGCATGGAATGGAATTCTTTGAACAAGTTTGGTAGAGCTTCATGCAAGGAACATTCCTGCATAGTTTTATCAACATTGGCCTAGAGGTTTCAGAGGAGATGTCATTTGAATCAAAATGTTGACGGACGACGGACAATCATCGATCAGAAAAGCTCACCTTGGCATAGCCAGGTGAGCTAAAAAGCAAACAACTAAATTTAATGTCATCTGAAACTTTGACAGCTTTGATGTGTGCCGCTATGGCATGCGCTTTGCACAATTATTCCCAAAACCTTTGTTCTCAACTGAGAGGTTGTATATGCTTGATAGTGGGTCCGGGGTGTTATGATGTTTTTGGTCCAAAGTTCGAGAACGGAGAAATACCGCGTAACTTCGCGGGAGTAAAATCGCGACACTTCAAGTGGGTTTACAGAAAATTAAATTTGAATTGATTATTATTAAATTTAAATTAATTATATTCGGTAGAAATTTGTATACACATGAATTGTCTGTGTGTTGTAAACAAATCAAATTCAAAAATATTTGCTGACCGACGTACATTTATATAGCGTGTTAAATATATTGTATCACCCAAATAAAACTTACTCATAACATTATTTATTCCAAACTAGTATTTTTAAAATCCAAAATGATGTGACTATCATCTTTAGCTACTTTTACATGTCTCAAACTGTCAAAAATATATCGGTCTTTTTAATGCCACGTGCTTTTACTAAGATCAAACGTCGGCGCGCTTTCTTTGATCTCGTGACACCTGAGGCCTTATCTTTTGTTACCTTTAAGATTAAACGAGGTTGCAGAAAATATTATTTTATTCGGCAATAGTTGGAAGAAAATTGTTACTGGGAAAAAAATCGGCTTCAACAATAAATGACAACCAAACGGACACGCTGAAACGCTGCGATTTTTTCTTTATAACGGAACGTTTTGATTTGAATAAAAAACAGTTGAAACTTTTTAAAAAATTGATTGAGAAATACTTTTCACATTCACAGGGGTGTGATTAGGCGTTGAAGGGAGTAAAATTATTTGTGAAGGCAGGGGGCATGGGGGCCGCTATAGGCCCCCATTTGGGTCAAGGGGCAATGCCCCTGTGGGGGACCAGGGGGCAAAGCCCCCGGAAAACTATGTGTTTTAGCACTCTAGGAGAATAAAAATGGATTTAATGGTCTTGTATGTCCATATTTGGGGCCAAAAGTACCACAAATTTCAAAGAAAAAATTAGCTTAATTTTACTGATTTTCCTCGCGATCCCAGTTTTACACCGATTTTTGAAGGAAAAGATTTTCAAAAATATTTTACCGATTTTTGCTACCGAATTTCACCGTATATCACGTAATTCATTAGGAGAAATATGCAAAAAACGTGGTGAGTAGAGTGAGTTACAAAAACAACGATAATTACTCTACTTAGTATTCAGTGGAGTGACGTCGCGGCCGTTTGGAATGATTCTATCTTTTGCGGGCCCTCCCATTTTCTCCGCGTATTTTAGAGTAGTTAAATAATTTTATCATTTCATAAATTAACAAACAATACTCAGTCAGTGATGCCACATTGCAAACAATTTTAGATTTGACTGGGTTAGTTTGCATCCTTGACAGCTCGTATTTTTCACACCTACCGCGAGTGACAAATACCAAGTGCAGCATGAAAATTGACCAATTAATTCAAATTTTTAACGGGAACAAATATTTTATAAATATACATGAATACTGATAAATATAGTAGGTTGTGATAAAAATAAGTTATACTTTTTTAAACAATTATATTAAACAACACACATTACGCTTTGATACTCGTAGCGGCACGGATCTATATTTACGCGATAGCGGAGATACATCGGCGGCGATGTTTTTGTCATGTTTTGTCATGTAATTATACCAAGACTAGTTTGTTTTCGTTTTTCTAAAGACAAAACAGGCGATTGTTTTTGTATCCCAGTAAAAATCCATTGGGAAAAATAAGAAGTTGAAATCGTATTTTTATTTTTTTTCCATTTTAGAAAAAATATGTTCGCCGGTTTTGTAAACCAAGAAATATAAAAGTAGTGGCCTAACATAAGAATTCTGCATGGCCATGTGCCAATTTTGCCATAGAGAGATCAAAATGTGTACTGAATACAGGACAAATGTCATTTTTCAGTCTTATGGGTGTTAAAATAATGCAATAAAATGAGCAAATGGGGTGTTCAATAGACAACACATTATTAAAACAAAAGGGACATGATAGCCCTATATCGCCCACCTGGCTACCATTGGCTATAATACAAGGTCATCAATAGCAGAAAGGGTAAAATTTGACCTAGGGGACATGATATGAGCATTCTTGGAAGATATAAATTAGGCAATGATACATGCCAAATAGCTAAGCTCTAGGCCTTGTGGTTTCAGAGAATTTTTTTTAACATTTTTCCTATTTGTTGCCATGGCAACCAGAGTTCTACATGGAATGGAATTCTTTGAACAATTTTGATACAGCTTCATGCAAGGAACATCCCTGCAAAGTTTCATCAACACTTATTAGAATTAGTGAACAAATTAAGGTGCTAAAGTGTAAACACTGTTAAATATTGGTATTTTTGTTAAATCAAGGGCCATAACTCTTGAAGAACCAAGCGCATAATTGAACTCATCCGAGATCTAACGGTCATTCATATTCTCTGTAAATATGATTAGGATTAGTGAAAAATTGAAGGTGCTAGAGTGTAAACATGCACAGTTATATATTGCAATTTTTGTTAAATCAAGGGTGAGATGTTATTGTCATACACATGCTCTGTAAATATGATTACTACGTGCTAAATATGTCTTGTGTTACTATTATGAAACAGCTTGTAACAATACTATTTTAAACAAATTGGGTTTGTTTGTTATAACATCATTTTAAGTATTACCATGCTTCCCGTGGGTCATTATTTGAACAATCTTGGTAGAAGTCCATTAGGCAATGCTAAATATCTAAGCTCTAGGCCTTTTGTTGCTTATGAAAAGAAATTTTCCTATAAAAGCCTATGTAAAAAAAAGAGGGCCATCATGGCCCTATATCGCTCACCTGTCTACCATTGGCTTTAATACAAGGTCATTAATAGCAGAAAGGGTCAATTTTTACATTTTCCTCTGAATAAGCCTATGTAAAATCAATTTTGACCCTGAGGTCATGATTTCAACAATCTTGGTAGAGAGTCATGCCACATGTTGAATATCTCTGCTCTAGGCCTCATTATTTTGCTGTCTGATCATGATCTGCACTGTTCACTATTCACTATCTGGCTGTTTGATCATGATCTGAACTGTAAGCTATCTATTTAATGCTGTCTGATCATGATCTGCATTGTGAGCTTTTCTTATTTTTCTGTCTGATCAAGATCTGCAATGTTAGCTATTCATATTTTGCTATCTGATCATGCTCTGCACCACCGGCTATTTGTTTTGCTGTCTGATCATGATCTGCACTGTTCACTATTCATTTTTGTTGTCAGATCATGATCTGCACTGTTTGTTATGCATTATTTTGCTGTCTGATCATAATCTGCACTGTTTGCTTTCATATTTTTGCTGTCTGATCATGATCTGCACTGTTGGCTTTTCATTATTTTGCTGTCTGATCATGATTAACACTGTTCACTTTTAATTTTTGCTGTCTGATCATTATCTGCACTGTGAGGTATTCATTTTTTAAACAATTTATGGTACTGTCCAAATTGATAGAAGGAAGAGTACATTTTAAAAATAAACAGGACAACAGCTTATTCTTTTATGAAAGAAAAACATGCACAGGCATATTTGCCATTGATAAATCTAATATCTTGTTAAATGTTTTATATATATTAAATATTCATTTAATTTTATATATGACCTTTCTTGTGAGGTGCATGTTAAACTTTATCTAGGACAAATCTTTAACATGGAAGTTCAACAAGAGGTCAAGAAGATCTCCAGCAACAGAAAATTACATAGTGCCAATTTAAGGCCAGAGTTTTTATATCTTTTGGTTTACGGGAAATTGTTCTAAAATATTGAGTAGGAAGGACTTTTCTACTACTGTATTGAACAGAGCACATATTGAACATGCCCATCAGTCTACTGCACCCATCAATAATTGTCATTTTCGAACATAAATAAACACTTTAAATTAATTACTTTCTATTATATATCCCTACTATTCTGACACTTCATTTAACTAGTAATACAAAGAAGTCTCGAATCAGGGATAAACAATCATTATACCACAAAGTGGTTGAACACAAAGTCCATGAAATAAATTATACAGACAATGGAAGATTTACCCAAGTTCAATGAGCACCTTCACCGGTGTCTCAACACAAGAAAGTTCCTCATCTTTCTTGCTTACTGCTGCAACTTTTGTGACTTTCAAATTGCCCTTAGGATAAATCAGCCCTGACCTGATCAGGCAGTCGCCTACATAACTTAAAAGATTACCTTGGTTGTAGTTTTGGAAAAAAATTTCACGTTAAAATTAACCTTGTTGTGTATGGGCGCTGTCATTTTACCAGATGTCGACTTAGGGGCTATATGATTCAGACACGCCCGAATATCTGGCTATATCCAAACCCCACTGTCAGATTTCACCTGGCTTTAAGAAACGAATAGCCCATCAGGTCAAGCACTAATATTTTATTTAACGTCAAAACTGCCGAGTCGGACCGCCGGCAATAATAAAGATAAAAATGTCAGTTTATGATATCATTTTTATTCTACTTTTTCAAAAAATAGGACCAGTGGTCTCATAAACCAAGAGATATAAAAACCCTGGCCTTACCATAGAGAGATCAAAGATGTGTACTGAATACAAGACAATCTTATGGTGTTAAAATACTGCAATAAAATGAGCAAATGAGGTGTTCAATAAACAACACATTATTCAAACAAAAGCTATATTGGCCTCTATGGACTATATTAAATATCAAAATAGGGTAAAAATCAAGCTGTCCAACACAAGGTAAATAACAAAGACGATTACTATTCCCTCCCAAATTATCTGCAGTAACAATACAAATGACTGATTTTATAACAGCTACAACAAAGAAGCACTTCTCTGCATTATTCGACCTGGTTAATTAATAAAACTCTCATGCAATTCACTCGATTTCGAAACTCATTTGATACGGATCCACTAGACAATGACACTTGCTAAATATTCACCACTATACACCTTGTACTTTTAGAAAGAAGTTTTCTTATTAAAATTCCTATGTAAAATCAAGTTACCCCCTGGGTGGGGTCCATTTTGACCCAGGGGTCAAAATTTGAACAATCTTGGTAAACCTTTTTCAACCAATCCCACATGCCAAATATTTAAGCTCTAAGCCTTTCTGATCTTGAGAAAAACATTGTTAAAGTTTTTCCTATTTGTTGCCATAGCAACCAGAGTTCCGAATGGAATAAAATAAATTCAAGGAATATGACAGAGCTTCATGCAACAAACAACCCTGCCAAGTTTCATCAACCTAAGCCCCCCCCCCGATCTTAAGAAGAAGATTGTTAAACTTTTTCCTATTTGTTGCCATAGCAACCAGAGTTCTGCATTAAATAAAATAATTTGAAGGAATATGAAAGAGCTTCATGCAAAGAACAACCCTGCCAAGTTTCATCCACCTAAGCCTTCCTGATCTTGAGAAGAAAATTGTTAAAGTTTTTCCTATTTGTTGCCATAGCAACTAGAGTTCTGCATGGAATGGAATAATTTAAGGGATTTTGGTAGAGCTTTATGCAAGGATAATTTCTGCCAAGTTTCATCAACATTTGCCCAGTGGTTACAGAGGAGATGTCGTTTGAAGAAATTGTTAACAGACTTACGACGGACAACGGACACATCGGTATCTTAATAGCTCACTCTGGCACTTCGTGCCAGGTGAGCTAATAAGTGACCCCCCTGGGCAGGGTCAATTTTGACCTGGGGGTCACAATTTGAACAATCTTGGTAGAGGTCCACCACACAAAGCCACATGCCAAATATCTAAGCTCTAGGTCTTCCTGTTCTTGAGAAGAAGATTTTTTCTATTCCTATTTTCCTAGTTCTGCATGAAATAGAATTATTTGATCAACTATGAGAGGGCTTCATGCAAGAAACCCCCCCCCCCCCTGCCAAGTTTCATCAACATTGGCCCAGTGGTTTCAGAGGAGATGTTGTTTGAAGGAAAATGTTAACGGACGTACGACGGACGCCGGATAGAACAGATCCTAATAGCTCACTCTGGCACTTTGTGCCAGGTGAGCTAAAAACACGTATTTCCTCATTGTTAACAGTCATCATGCTGCATTGACATAACCTCAATAACTGTGCATGTGCAGAGTTACCATAAATACATAATAGAGTAGCAAAATGGCCCTATATTTCTCACGTGGGTAAATATATGATTTGTTTTTATACATATCGATGTTATGATTTATTTAAATTTTCTGTTTATGGTAAGAACAAATGACCCCTTGAACAACATTGGTAGAGATCCACTAGGCAATGTAACATGCTAAATATCTAAGCTCTCAGCCTTTTGGTTCCAGGGAAGAAGGTTTTTAAAGTTTTTCCTTTAAATAATCTTATGTAAAGTCAAGTGACTCCCTGCCCTCCCTCACTGCCGACTAGCTCAATTTTCACCTAGGGTCATGATTTGAACAATATTGGTAGAGATTCATCAGGCAAATATCTAACTTGTTTCACCCATGTTAGCCTATGTAAAATGAAGTGACCCCCCACAAGCGGGGTCAATTTTGACCCAGAGGTCATGATCTGAACAATCTTGGTAGAGGTCCCGTAGGCAGTGTTACATGCAAAATATCTGAGCTCTAGGCTTTGTTGTTTCAGATAAGATTTTTCTATATAAGCATAATATGTAATATCAAGTGGCCCCCTGGGCGAAATCAATTTTGACTGAGGGAATCTTGGTAGAGTCTAACTAGGAAATGCTACATGCTAAATATCTAAGCTTGAGGCTTTGTGGTTTCAAAGAAGAAGATTTTTAAAGTTTTTCCAATAGAAGCCTATGTAAAATCAAGCGATCCCCGGTTTTGGTCAATTTTTGAGGTCTACTAAGTAATGCTACATTCTAAATATCTTAGCTGTAGGCCTTGTGGTTTCAGAGAAAAAGATTTTTTAAAGTTTTCCCATTTGTTGCAATAGCAACCAGAGGTCTGCATGGTCTGGAAGTACTGATCTGATCAAGCCAATAATTGAACTCATTCGAGACCTTATGGTCATACAAATTCTCTGTAAATATACTAAGGATAAGTGATGAAATGAAGCTGCTTATTGTCATACACATTTTCTGTAAATATGGTTAGAATTAGTGAAGAAATGAAGGTCCTAGAGTGCAAACACAGTTAAAATATTGAATTTTGTGTTAAATCAGGGGCCATAATTCAGAAAGTGCTGATCCAATCAAGCCCATAATTGAACTCATTCGAGGTCTTGTGGCAATATACATTAACATCAGAGTCGTCTACATGTCTACTGACTGTAAGCTCAAGCTTGAGCTAGATGGGTGTTCAGTAGAACACTTGTGTCACCCTCTTACGCATTGTCAGTACAAAAAGGGGCATATGTCTGTCAGATATGACCTTGACCTACAAAATTCACGATCCTTTTGTCACAAGCAATGCAATTTGAAAGTTTGATGAAGAAATCTTAAGAAATGGCAAAGTTATAGCCAACATTAAGTTTTTATGACAAAATCTAAGTACAAATATGGGCATAACTCTGTCAAATATGACCTTGACCTACAAAATTTGGCGGCATTACAACCAATTGTCATAAGCAATACAATTGCAAAGTTTGATGAAGATATCTTAAGAAATGGCAAAGTTATAGCCAACGTTAACTTTATGTGACGGTCGGACGGACAAAGTGATCCCTATGTATCGCCTTTTCTCTGAAAGGGGGACACAAAAATTAGTGAAATTTAGTTTTCAAAGGGTTCTTGTTCGTAGAGAGGGAGAGGGGCGTTCTTAAGTCTTATTTCAGAAGAGGAAGCAAGGTCATAATGAAAAGAAGAGGGCCATGCTGGCCCTATATCGCTCAACTGGCTACCATTGGCTATTATACAAGGTCATCAATAGCAGAAAGGGTCAATTTTGACCTGGGGGACATAATTTGAACATTCTAGGAATATGTCAACTAGTCAATGATACATGCCAAATATCTAATCTCTAGGCCTTGTGGTTTCAGAAATAAAGATTTTTAAAGTTTTTCCTATATAAGCCTATGTAATTTCAAGAGACCATGGGTGGGGTCAACTTTAAAAAATATTTGAAAAGTCTCAATAGGTAATCCCAAATATCTAAGCTCTGGCATCAATTTTGATCCGGGGGTCATAATTTGAAATATCTTGGCAGAGGTCCACCAGGCTATGCCTTGCATTAAACCCCTTTCATAGTTGTTCAAATAATTCTATTCCATGCAGAACTCTGTTTACCATGGCAACGGAAAGGACAAACTTTAAAAATATTCTTCTCAAGAACAGGAAGGCCTAGAGCTTAGATATTGGGCATGTGGCATTACCTAGTGGACCTCTACCAAGATTGTTCAAATTATGACCCCAGATTCAAAATTTTACATAGGCTTATATAGGATAAACTTTAAAAATAGCCTGGTGGACCTCTATCTTGGTAGAGGTCCACTAGACAATGCTACATGCTAAATATCTAAGCTCTAGGCCTTGTGGTTTCAAGAGCAGAAGATTTTTAAAGTCTATCCTATAAGCCTATGACAAGTCACCCCCTTGTGGGGTCAATTTTGAATCACGGGGCATAATTTGAACAATCTTGGTAGAGGTTTCCTGTTCTTGAGAAGAAGATTTTTAAAGTTTATCCTTTCCGTTGCCATCGCAAACAGAGTATTACATGGAATGGAATTATTTGAACAACTATGAAAGGGGTTTAATGCAAGGAACATCTCTGCCAAGTTATATCATCATTGGCCAAGTGGTTTCAGAGGAGATGTCATTTGAAGGAAAATGTTAACGGACGTACCCCTGATGTAATGCGATCCTAATAGCTCACTCTGGCACTTTGTGCCAGGTGAGCTAAATTCAAAGGACTGAAAGTTCTGGACGATCGATTGCCTCTGAACAACACAGTCTGCACACATACATGTGTAAATATCAGGACAACATAGACTGTACACATACATGTGTGAATATCAGGACAACCCTTGCACGAGTAAAGTTATAAACTGGAGACACAACTGTCCACAAATTTTGACCTTTCACCATTTGTGTAAACTTTACTTTTGAGATAGGAACCCATGTGCTTACTTTATATCATCCAGTGACTATGTTCAACTACGCTATGAAGTATTAAGCTGTGAATCGTAACTGAGAAATGGATTTTCACAAATTATGGTCATTTTAATGTCATTCAAAAGTTATGGGATATGCCCATAAGGTTGACTGTATTGTGCCAATTAATTCGGATTTAATGTCGCACCCAACAGCTAAGGTCATATTGCAACTTCCCGCTTTCATGGAGAAGGAAGACCCTGGGTGCCAACTCCCTGTACCAGAATTTGGGGGTAATTTAGAAATTCCGAGGGTCATACCCTTTATTGTAAAAAAATAAAAGGCATGACTATATGTTAAAGAAGTTTTATTCAATTTACTCTTGTAAAACTGCATGTGATACATCATAAAATGGTGGGTAATCAAAGGGTTGGAAAGACAACAGGTGTTACTCTTTGGATGCTTTCCATTTTGTCACTGCATCTCAAAAGTCAAATTTGTCCACAAAGCAAATTTTTCAAAAGTGCATTTAACCACAGACATTAAACTTGGATATTATTTGGCACACTTAAACCCCTTTAATAGTGACAGTCTGATTGAAATGACTACAAAATGATCATTAAAATCACTCAGAAAGACGTTTTTGTTTCTCCTATTAAGGTTCGTCGACCATCTCTTGTTGTGCGTCTACGATCTATGATGACGGTATCATAAGAATCAACACACACAAAAACGCAATGGTACAAAATGCGGGTCGATCCGAAATCAGACGACAACGACGACGGAATAGGGTCAAAATTAGACATATCCCATACCGGATCTTGCATTTCGAAGTGTTTTGAGAGGTTTTGAAATGTTGTTTTTGTAGTAATTTGATCATACACATTTTAATTGCGTCATAGAAGATGCTCTTTGCTATTTCTGTTGCGTCATTGACAAAATGAGTTCGTCAAAACCACAGAAAACGCGCTCTCGCAGAAACACTGTATTTAGTGTATCCGGTGTAGCTATACGTATTTCACGGGTCTTACATTTCTCATGTCACACCGGTCTGACAATAAAAACCGCGTAGGAAAACAGTTCTATACAGAACAGATACCTCGTTGACTTAAGTTACAAATTATAAGAACAAGAGCTGTCAGTAGGACAGCGTGCTCGACTTTTTTAGTGCTTGCCAATAAAACAAAACTTTGACAGTTAAGGGCACACAAGACTTTAACTAGGAATTTCTAAGTACAAATCAAGAAAATTTTTCACAGAGTTATCTTCTTTTGCTTACAGATAGGTCTTACGATGGTACATAAGTACTCCAACTTTCAAAGTAATATCTCAAATGGTTAAGTTAACAAGTGGACAAGAATGAAAATTTTAACTGAGTTTCTAAGTCAAAAAGGGCCATAATTCAAATAAAATCCTTGGCAGAATTACCTTCTCCTGCCCATGTTTGGGAATCATGATGGTAAACAAGTATTCCAACTTTCAAATTAATATCTCAAACAGTTCAGTCAAAAAGTGGACTTGTATGAAAAACTTAACCAAGATTCTAAGTCGATAAAAGGCCTTAATTTTTAAAACAAATCCCTGAGAGAGTTACCTTCTCTTGCGTACAGATGGGGGTAATGATGTGAAATAGCATTAAAAGTTTCAAAGCAATATCTCAAAGGGTTAAGGCAATAAGTGGATTTTACCCATATTCAATGTATTTTCTAAGTCAAAAAGGGGCATAATTCTGTCAAAAACCTTGACAGAGTTATGTCCTCTTGTCTGTTGATGAAGGTCGTAATGGTAAACAAGTATGGTTAGTTTCAAAGCAATACCTCCAATGGTTTTGAAATAAAGTGAGGTGGTACGAAAAACCTAACCAAGCTCAATACACTTTCTAAGTAAAAAAAGGGCCATAATTCTGTCAAAAACCTTGACAGAGTTATGTACTCTTGTCTGTAGATGGAGGTTATGATGGTAAACAAGTATGGTAAGTTTCAAAGCCATACCTCTAATACTTTTGAAATAAAGTGGGGTGGTACGAAAAACTTAACCAAGGTGTGACGCCAACGCCGACGCCGGGGCGAGTAGGATAGCTCCCCTTTTCATAGAAAAGTCGAGCTAAAAACAACAATATAATATTATGCTATTCTGAAATGTTTTGATATTATTTAGATCTGTTATTATATAATTTTTAAAACAGAAGACAGCATTATTCGTAACAACGGAATATATGGAACTACTTGTTTGTATGTAAAGAGTTCGGCCGTAAGGAAGCTATACTCAGTTAACTTTGGATCCGATTGAATAAACCAATCGATCCAAAAAATTGCCATGTATAACAATTCTTCCTTTTTTCTTTTATCCACCCTCTTCGTATGGAGATTTTCCATTTGAAACTTCGAGTAACAAGAAATGAAAAAATTCTGGCCTCGGTGATAAATGCAGTCTCTAATGCGTACACAAGGTTTTTCTATGATCTGACCGGGTGACCTAGATTTTGACCAAATGTGACCCAGTTTCAATCCTAACCTAGAGTTCATCAACACAAACATCCTGACTAAGTTTCATGATACTTCCATTAAAACTGTAGCTTCTATTGCTTTCACGACCAAATTGTTGACGACACTGATGCACACAGAGTGAACACAACTGCTCCCTTTGTGCTCAGGTGAGCTAAAACGAATTGCTCATGGTGGTCTAAAATGATGATCTGGCTGAAAACTGCATAACTTAAGGTTCTGGCTATGTAGTAATTATTCAACAATTTACACAGCTAGACTGAGAGACCACCTGACTACTTTCAGGTTCATTCATATTCTAGATTATTTATTCAGTTATCAAAATTACTACAACTACATAATGTATACTACATAATGTATACTTATTATTTTTATCATTTAGTCTATCCAGTGCAGATGGTAAAAAAGAAACATTTGTATTTTTACCTATTGCAGAAGGTATTGCAATTACAGCAGCTGACAGATTGTTTCCTGGAATAAAACAGAAATACTTATTTTTATGTTTGGATGACAAAATATTTTTTGTGCTGTGAAACAGACCAAAATTAGAACATTGTGGCCAGGTTTGATGATGGACTACACGAAAGTACCAAAGATAGAGAACCAAGAGTGCTTATTTACTAGAACTTCAAGGGCTCAAGGGCACCACAGGCAACTTGGCTGTTCATTTATGCCAATAAACAAGTAATATCTAGATGATCTGATAAAACAATGTGCGCTTTGCACAGTGAAAAGTTGGTGAATTTTCTGCATTTCATGGACCATAACCGCAAGGGACAATCCTGTTGTCCGAACTTTACCAAAATATCATGCCAATAAACATCGTAACATTTGTGGATGATATAATAAACAAGAGGGTCAAAAAGGTCCTATATCCCTCATATAGGTACATTTGGCCTTTATACAAAGTCAACAATAGGGTCAAAGAAAACAAAGTGAAAGTACCTCATTTTAAAAGTACAGTCGAGTCTTGATTATTCGAAGTGTCGGGGACCAAGTTTTTTCTCCAAATAATCCATGGGTTCGAATAATCCAAGTCCCAAAGATGGCCAGCTGATTGTTATGTAAATCGTCAATATGTATAGCTATCATGGACGCTTAACATAATATATATATTTTAGATGAAAGGAAAGGGAAAACACAAATAAATCATATCAACCTTTTAATTCATTTTGCATTAAAACATCGTAAATATACATTGATGCATACATTTCTAATTATTTACAAGTAAAATGCGTTGACAGGAAAAAGAACTTACATCCTAAGTTACAACTACATCACTATTTCGTTGTCACCCAATCTGGATATCCCCCCAGGACCGGGTCCATTGCCAGATTGCTCAGTACAAATTGAAAGGAAGATATCAGCTGATCTGGGTATCCCCCCGTTACCAGTCCTTCGCCAGATTGCTCAGCCAAAATTTCTTCTGCACAATTAGAAGTCATTTTTTCTTCTGACAGTTAACTTAAAAGTCCTGCTTTAAATAGGCATGATAGAATTTATGTTTTCACGAGTTTGTTAACTTATCATGTTTGAAATTAAAGGTGAACATCTTTAACCGACTTTCAAACAAAAATAAAAGTTGTTCCTTTGATATAAAACAAACAAGGCTAAAAGCGAGTGAGTAATTACCACACCTAAGCACATATAACACGCAGACCACGTGTTGTTTTTCACAAGTTGAGCGTGTCAGTAATTATTGGCTTGATTGGAATGCATTTCGAATAATGGGTGTGAAATTCCTTACAAACATTATCAATCGGACTGAAAAACCACTTCGAATAACACCAGGTATTCGTAAAATCCATTTCGTATAACCCGTTTATTTTCATATTCATTTATATATAAAACATTTCGGGACGAAATAATGTCTTCGGATTCCACCAGGTATATGAATAATAGGTTGTTGAATAATCGGGGTCGAACTGTATTACCTTATAAAAAATAAGAACCCTTGGGCATGACCAATTTTGACCCCAGGGAAAGGCTTTGAACAAACTTGATAATGGTCAATCACACAATGCTACACACCAAACATCTAAGCTCTTAGCCTTAAAGTTTCTGACAGGAAGATTTTTCTTTTATTTTATATTTCTGTGTAAAACATGTAATCCCCTGGGCTTGGCTAATTTTGATCCCAGAGGCACACTTTCAACAACTTCATAGAGGACCACCACAAAATGCTACACACCAAATATCTAAGCTCTAGGCCTTACAGTTCCTGTCAGGAAGATTTTTGAAGTTTGACTATATATTTCTATGTAATACATATGACCCCACATGTGATGCCAATTTTGACCCCAGGGGCATAATTTGAAGAATCTTGTTAGAAATTCACTAGACACAGCCACACACCAAGTATCTTAGCACTGGGCCTTGCAATTTTGCAGAATAAGATATTTAAAGTTTTTCCTATTTGTTGCCATAGCAACCAGAGTTTTGCATGAAATGGAATTCTTCAAACAAATGTCATAGAGGACCACTGAAGAAGTTTGGTTGAATTTGGTCAAGTGGTTTTGGAGTAGATGCTGTTTGAAACAAGCAAATTCAGTGAATTTATATCACCTGCCAAATGAAGCATATAGCTGAAAAAGAACAACTGCAAAGTGTATTAGTCTGTCTGTTTCAGACATCTGGCTTGAAAAAAAAATCCGCCTTGCTAAATAAAAATATGTTTGCCTTAAAACAAAAAGATTATTTTGATGTAAAAGAAAATTCATGTGGCTTTAAAAAAAGTCCCAGTGACCTTTGACCTACTGACCTCAAAATCAATAGGGGTCATCTGCTGGTCATTACCAACCTCCACATCAAGTTTCAAGATGCTAGGCCCACGTGTTCTCAAGTTATCGTCCTGAAACCATTCTACAAACTGTGACCTTGACCTTTAACCTACTGACCTCAATATCAATAGGGTCATCTGCTGGTCATTACCAACCTCCACATCAAGTTTCAAGATGATAGGCCCACACATTCTCCAGTTATCGTCTGGAAACCGTTTTACTATGCCGGGTCACTGTGACCATGACCTTTAACCTACTGAACTAAAAAACAATAGGGGCCTCTGCTGCTCATGACCAACCTAAACATCATGTTTCAAGATCGTAGGCCCAAAGGTTCTCAAGTTATCATCCGAAAACCAGATGGTAGATGGACGGAGAGACGCTGTGTTATGGTTATTTTAGCCACGTAAGAGAAAACATTGGCAGCTAAGAGCTTACGGAATGAATAACATCAAAGAGTATTTACTGTTACCTATTGTTCCTATAACCACCTAAGTATCCAAATGTAAGAGCATTTTTTTCAGATAGCAACTTCTTTTTATTGATCAAACTAAAACTATCACTGAAGGTGATGAATACCTCCCCTCCCCCTCCCCCCACCCGCAACACCCAGGTAATACAGCCAAAGCAGGTTTAAACGCCGCCTGTAGAAATTGTAGAATTAAAAAAAAGTCACCTTGACTCCCCCCCTAACCCTGCAAAGACTGCTTAAAACAATTTAAAAACTTAAAAAAAATAACAGTCTTTGTTTAGTAACAGTGATCTTGACCTTGACCCTAGTGACCCAAATCCACGCAAGCTACATACATACCAAGTTTCATTACAATTGGTCACTCCTAACTCAAGTTATTGAGTGAAATCCATTTTTCTGTTTTTGGTAACAGTGCCCTTGACCTTGACACTAGTGACCTTGACCCTAGTGACCCCAATCCACGCAAGCTACCTACACACCGGGTTTTATTGCAATTAGTCACTTCTAACTTGAGTTATTGAGCGGAAACCATTTGTCTATTTTAAGTAACAGTGACCTTCACCCTAGTGACCCTAAATGCAGTCCTAAGCTTCGTCTCCACACAAGCTACCTACAGACCAAGTTTCATTGCAATTGGTCACTCCTACTAACTTGAGTTATTGAGCAGAAACCATTTTTCTATTTTTAGTAACTGTGACCTTTTTAGTGACCCCAAATGCAATCCCAAGCTGCGTCTTCAGGCAAGCTACCTACACACCAAGTTTCATTGTAATTGGTCACTTCTTACTAAAGTTATTGAACGGAAACCAATGTTTGATGAATCCCTATGTATCGCTTTTTCTCTGAAAGAGCAACATAATTACACACCAAATTTCTAAGCTCTGTACCTTGTGGTTTTGGAGATGAATTTTTTATAAGTTTTTCTTCTAAAAAAATATGTAAAATCAAATGACACTTCCCCCCCCGCCCCCCCATCAGCACCTCAATTTTGACCTGGGATCATGAGTCGAACAATTTCGATAGAGGTCCACTTAGCAATGCAACATGCCAAATATCTAAGCTTTCACTTTTGTGGTTTCAGAGAAGAAGATTTTTAAATTTTTTCCTATAGAAACCTATGTAAAATCAAGTCACCCTTAGGGTGTGGTCAATTTTGAACCAGGGATAATGATTTGAACAATCTTGATAATGGTCCACTACGAAATGCTACATTCCAAAAATCTAAAGTTTAGGCCTTATGATTTTTAAAGTTTTTCCTACACCCACAGTGGGGTCAATTTTCACCTGGGGGTCATGATCTGAACAATTTTGGTAGAGATCCACTATACAATGCTACAGGCCAAATATCTAAGCTCCTGTTGGCCTTGCAGTTTTGGAGTAGATTTTTAAAGCTTTTCCTATTTGTACCCATAGCAACCAGATCTCTGCATGGAATCAAATTCTTTGAACAATTTTGGTAGAGCTTCATGCAAGGAACATTTCTGCCAAGTTCCATCAACATTGCCTAGTGGTTTCAGAGGAGATGTCATTTGAAGCAGATGTGAAGACGGCTGGAGGACTGCAGGACGCTGGACATTCAACGATCCTAAACGCTCACCAGATGAGCTAATAAAAACTTTAACCAAAAATTATTAGTTAAAAATCGCCATAAACATGTCAAAATCAAAACAGAGTTAAGAAGATTACTTTCTCTGCTTTAGATGTTGATGAAAGAAATATATTTTTGAGTTTCAAGTCAATACCTTTGATAGTATCAAAAATATTGGACTTTTAAAAAAAAAACATTCTAAAGTAAAAATTGGCTTTAAATCCGTAAAAAATCAGAACAGAGTTAAGGGGATTGTTCCCACAGATGTAGATGTTGATGGTAAAAATATAAATTGAGTTCCAAGTCAATACCTTTGATAGTATTCAAGATACTGGAATATATAAAACAAGAGGGTCAAGATGGCCCTATATCTCTCACCTTGGTACAAGTCCACTTGCCTGGTTGAAGATCACTAGATAATGTTATATACCAAAAAGGTTTTCCTATATACGCCTTTGTAAAACAAGTGACCCCCCCCCCCGGAAAAGGTCAACTTTGACCCCAGGGGCATAATTTGAACAAACTTTGAAGAGGTCTACTAGGCAATGCTACATGCCAAATATCTAAGCTCTAGGCCTTGTGGTTTCAGAGAAAAAGATTTGTAAAATTTTTCCTATATAAGCCTATGTAAAACTAAGTGACCCCCCCTGTGCGGGGTCAATTTTGACCCGGGGGTAATAATTTGAACAATCTTGGTAGAGGTCCACTAGGCATTTCTACATGCCAAATATCTAAGCTCTAGGCCTTGTGGTTTCAGAGAAGAAGATTTTTAAAGTTTTTCCTATATATGCCTATGCAAAACTAAGTGACCCCCCGTGCGGGGTCAATTTTGATCCGGGGGTCATAATTTGAACAATCTTGGTAGAGGTCCACTAGACAATGCTACATGCTAAATATCTAAGCTCTAAGCCTTGTGGTTTCAGAGAAGAAGATTTTTAAAGTTTTTCCTATATAAGCCTATGCAAAACTAAGTGTCCACCCCCGTTTTTCCTATATATGCCTATGCAAAAACTAAGGGCCCACCCGTGTGGGGTCAATTTTGACCCGGGGTCATAATTTGAACAATCTTGGTAGAGGTCCACTAGACAATGCTACATGCCAAATATCTTAGCTCTAGGCTTTGTAGTTTCAGAGAAGAAGATTTTTAAAGTTTTTCCTATATATGCTTATGCAAAAACTAAGGGCCCACCCCCGTGGGGTCAATTTTGACCCGGGGTCATAATTTGAACAATCTTGGTAGAGGTCCACTAGACAATGCTACATGCTAAATATCTAAGCTCCAGGCCTTGTTGTTTCAGAGAAGAAGATTTTTAAAGTTTTTCCTATATAAGCCTATGCAAAACTAAGTGACCACCCCCGTGGGGTCAATTTTGACCCGGGGGTCATAATTTGAACAATCTTGGTAGAGGTCCGCTAGACAATGCTACATGCCAAATATCTAAGCTCTAGGCCTTGTGGTTTCAGAGAAGAAGATTTTTAAAGTTTTTCCAATATAAGCCTATGCAAAACTAAGTGCCCACCCGTGTGGGGTCAATTTTGACCCGGGGGTCATAATTTGAACAATCTTGGTAGAGGTCCACTAGACAATGCTACATGCCAAATATCTAAGCTCTAGGTCTTGTGGTTTCAGAGGAGAAGATTTTTAAAGTTTTTCCTATATATGCCTATGCAAAAACTAAGGGCCCACCCGTGTGGGGTCAATTTTGACCCGGGGTCATAATTTGAACAATCTTGGTAGAGGTCCACTAGACAATGCTACATGCCAAATATCTTAGCTCTAGGCTTTGTAGTTTCAGAGAAGAAGATTTTTAAAGTTTTTCCTATATATGCCTATGCAAAAACTAAGGGCCCACCCCCGTGGGGTCAATTTTGACCCGGGGTCATAATTTGAACAATCTTGGTAGAGGTCCACTAGACAATGCTACATGCTAAATATCTAAGCTCCAGGCCTTGTGGTTTCAGAGAAGAAGATTTTTAAAGTTTTTCCTATATAAGCCTATGCAAAACTAAGTGTCCACCCCCGTGGGGTCAATTTTGACCCGGGGGTCATAATTTGAACAATCTTGGTAGAGGTCCACTAGACAATGCTACATGCCAAATATCTTAGCTCTAGGCCTTGTAGTTTCAGAGAAGAAGATTTTTAAAGTTTTTCCTATATATGCCTATGCAAAAACTAAGTGCCCACCCGTGTGGGGTCAATTTTGACCCGGGGGTCATAATTTGAACAATCTTGGTAGAGGTCCACTAGACAATGCTACATGCCAAATATCTAAGCTCTAGGTCTTGTGGTTTCAGAGGAGAAGATTTTTAAAGTTTTTCCTATTTGTTGCCATAGCAACCAGAGTTCTGCATGGAATGGAATTCTTTGAACATTTTGGCAGTGCTATGGAACAACACTGCTTATCTGCCCATATTTACAAATTCAACATGCCAGTTTAGTGATACATAATTGATTTTCATAGAATTCCATCAATCCATTAATCAATTAAGGTGTGGCTGAAAATCATTGTCACAGAGGCGGTGTGTCTAAAGCTCTCAGAATATTCAATTTAAAACTGAACATTTGACCAGCTGAATCTAACAAAATGTGCTTGGTATAACTCATATAATTCATAACACTATGTGACAAACATACCATTCTGAGGTGGTGTTGTTGTTATATTCCTGTCTGGTTGAGTTGTTATAGTTGTATTTGAGGTTGTGGAAGTTGTTGAAGATGTTGTATTTTCGTATATTATTGTTACGTTGCTGAAATCATAATATATAATGTTGAAATATTTCAATTATAAAAAGAGGACCAAGATGGCAATTTATCGCTCACCTGGCTACCATTGGCTATAATACAGGATCATCAATAGCAGAAAGAGTCAATTTTGACCTGGGGGCAGGGATCAGGAAAACCGAAAATTTGCCGGTCTGGACCGATTTTCAACTTGCTGGACCGATTCACGTTGCTTAAAAATCGGTCCGAGATTTTTTTTAAAAAGCCATAAAATCGCTTAAATATGACAAATATGACAAAAGAAGTTGCTTGTGTAATTACACATATCATCTGTGTTATTAGCACCTATCTAATACCCCAATAAACGTGTCATGTTAATAACCCGCAGCGGTCTTTACCTAAATTGGTCCAACACACCAATTCTACAATACCTCGGGTGTCGCTAACACGTTATTGATTAAAGGATTTTATTAATGTGTTAGCACCTCCGATTGACTTTATGCCGGACCGATTGTCTTTAGGCCGCTAATCATTACCTACACTCTGAAATGCCTTCAATGCCTTTCGATTTATTGTTGAAATAGCACAACGCAACATATTTGCAATGTTCAAAAAATCAAATGACCGAAATGGCAAATCGGCTCATGGTAATTGGGAGAATAATAACTGGAACCCGAAAGAAACAAATAACCGGACTGGCAACCGGTAGTCAATGTTTCCGAAAGTCGGAAGGGCAAGCCGACAGATAATGTTAATCGGACTGGCGACCCGAGAACATAAAAAATTATTCAAAACGAAACCATACGACAAAAATTTAATAGCCTATAACTAACGCATGGATTATTACAAAACTTTGTGGGGGTGACTTTGAACGTAATCAGTTCTAATCGAAATTGAACACACTTTCAATGATAAAATCACATGGAAATTATTATATTTATTTATGAAAACCGGCTCGATATTTTTCTTTTTACTGAGAAATTCCGTTTCTTATTTTTTTATGGCGAAAACGATGTAAAGTTTATCCCTTAGAAAATGGAACGCTCCACGTTTAAACGGCGCATTTATTTTATCGACTCGTGAGATTTACTAATCAATAATGAAAGAAGATAAACATTTTCGTTTTTGGAAACATTTTGGAATCAAAAGCAGGGAATGAAATACTTTAAACGTTCCATGATCATGCACAACAATGGAAAGCAGGTTGAAAAATATATAAATTACAAAAAAACAATTCTTTTTTTCTGTTTTACGTTTTTGTGATTTTTTTTGGGGTGGGAGGGGGTGACGATGTACCCTCGGCTTGTCCGGACCAATTGAGATTTCAAAATTTCCTGATCCCTGCCTGGGGGATATGATTTGAACATTCTTGGTAGAGGCCAATTAGGCAATGCTACATGCTGAATATCTAAGCCTTACGCCTTCTGGTTTAAGAGATAAAGATTTTTAAAGTTTTTCCTATAATATAAGCCTATGTGAATCAAGTGACCCCTTGGCATGGTCAATTTTGACCTGGGGGTCATGATTTGAACAGTCTTGCTAAAGGTTCACTAGGCAACCCCACATGCTAAATATCTAAGCCTTAGGCCTTGTGGTTTCAGATATAAAGATTTTTTAAGTTTTTCCTACATAAGCTTGTTTAAAGCTTGTTTAAACAAGTAACCCCCTGGCAGGGTAGATTTTGACAAAGGGGTCATGATTTCAACAATCTTGGTAGAAGTTCACTAGGCAACACCATATGCTAAATATCTCAGCTCTAGGCCTTGTGGTTTCAGAGAAGATTTTGTTTAAATTCCCATATATAAGCCTCTGTAAAAACAAGTGACCCCCGGGCATCAGGGATGATAATTTGAACAATCTTAGTAGAGGTCCACTTGGCCATGCCACATGCTAAATATCTAAGCTCTAGGCCTTGTGGTTTCAGAGATGAAGATTTTTTAAGTTTTACCTACATAAGCCTATGTTTAAACTAGTGACCCTGGGTGGGGTCAATTTTGAATACTCTCTGTAGAGGTTTTAATGCAAGGAACATCCCTGCCAAGTTTCATGAACATTGGCCTTGTGGTTTAATAGGAGTTGTCGTTTGAAGGGAAATGTTAACGGACGTTCGACATACAACATATGCCGGACGCCGGACGGTGAGAGATCCTTATAGCTCACTCTAGCACATTGTGCCAGGTCAGCTAAAATTCTAACATCAAAATCAATTTGACCATGGCTACAGTTCAAAATAGCCAAAAGGTTTTTCTTTTGATGTTTTTGCTTTCTGATGCCATGGTCAAAATAGTTTTTCAAGAAATAACTTATGTCAAGAACCATCTTAGAAACATCCCCATCATTTTTAAATATTTGTTTGTTGTTGCAGAAGAAAACAGCTTAAGACAAAGTTATGATGTCCCATAACAGACAGAAGGTTAATGAATTTGATGTCTTGATGACTGTGCTTAGATAAGCTGAAAAATCAATAATTATAATTGTGTAACCTATGAAAGTACAAAATACAACACTGAATCATACGAAGACCCTCATGTTTTCACTGCAAGTCTAGATTTTTTTTTGGATATATTGCAATATTATTTCAAGATAACGAAATATTTTTTGTTTATATTTCAATACATTATGGTTCTTGTACACTGCACTTCCTCTCATTGTGCTTGATTATTGTATGAAGTTGTATTGAATTCAAATGAGTAGTTTTCAAGTTATGCTCTAGACAAGGAAAAGTAACAAAGGGCAATAACTCTGTAATTAGTTAAGATAAAGTTATGGTTCTTGTGCACTGCACTTCCTCCTATTGTGCTTGACCATTGTAGGAAGTTGTATTGAATTCCAACCAGTAGTTTTCAAGTTACGCTCTGGACAAGCAAAAGTAACAAAGGGCAATAACTCTGTAATGAGTCAAGGCAGAGCTATGGTTCTTTTGCACTGTACTTCCTCTCAATGTACTTGACCATTCTATGAAGTTCTATTAAATTCCAACCAGTAGTTTTCAAGTTATGCTCTGGACAAGGAAAAGTAACAAAGGGCAATTACTCTGTAATGAGTCAAGATGGAGTTATGGTTCTTGTGCCCTGCACTTCCTGTCAATGTGCTTTTTGTATTGAATTCCAACTAGTAGTTTTCAAGTTTGGTATTTATTTGTGTCAGTCTATTATAAACTAAAGCAATCATATACACAAGGAGAATAAAGTACAAATGCCCTAAGTAAATGTCAGTAAAATTGATTAGGTGCAGTATAAGAAATTAAACTCTATTTTGTATTCATGCAAATAATAGCACAAAGTTGCATTATGTTGATACATGTTCAAATGTGAACAGAAAAGAATTACATAAGATGACCAGACACAGCACTGGAACAGGGATGAGGGGCGCAGAGGTGAGTGGGGCACAGGTGGTAGTAACAGTTTTTCCAATCCTTAGACTCAAAGAAGGATCGAGGAAACATGAAATGGTTTTTGGTTTCGAAAAATGATTGCTTGCTCTGAAAGTACATGAGCAAATGCTAACACACAGGAGCCAAGCCTTCTTTGTGAATCTGTCTGAAAATAAATATGCCTGTCGGGCTTCTTGTATTTTTAAGTTTCCCCTATATAAGCCTATGTATAATCAAGTCACCTTCCTCCCGCCCGCCCCCTCCCGCTCACCCCCCCTTTCCCCCCTCCCGGGAAGGGTGAATTTTGACCTGGGGGTCATGATTTGAACAATCTTGGTAGAAGTCCAACAGGCATTTTTACATGCCAAATATCTAATCTCTAGGCATTGTGGTTTCAGAGAAGAAGTTTTTCCTATATAAGCCTATGCAAAACCAAGTGACCCCCCCCCACTGGCAGGGTCAATTTGGCCCGGGGGTCATGATTTGAACAATCTTGCTAGAGGTCCACTAGCAAATACTACATGTCAAATATCCAAGCTCTAGGCTTTGTGGTTTCAGAGAAGAAGATTTTTTTAATTTTTCCCTATATAAGCCTATGTAAAACTAAGTGACCCCCCTGTGCGGGGTCAATTTTGACCCGGGGGTCATAATTTGAACAATCTTGGTAGAGGTCCACTAGCCAATGCTACATGCCAAATATCTAAGCTCTAGGCCTTGTGGTTTCAGAGAAGAAGATTTTTAAAGTTTTTCCTGTATAAGCCTATGTAAAACTAAGTGACTCCCCCTACAGGGTCAATTTTGACCCCGGGGTCATAATTTGAACATAATTTGAACAATCTTGGTAGAGGTCCGCTAGACAATGCTACATACCAAATAGCTAAGCTCTAGGCTTTGTGGTTTCAGAAAAGTAGATTTTTAAAGTTTTTCCTATATAAAGCCTATGCAAAACTAAGTGACCACCTGTACGGGCGGGGTCAATTTTGACCCCCGGGTCATAATTTGAATAATCTTGGTAGAGGTCTACTAGACAATGCTACATGCCAAATATCTAAGCTCTAGGCCTTGTGGTTTCAGAGAAGAAGATTTTTAAAGTTTTTCCTATATAAAGCATATGCAAAACTAAGTGACCACCCGCGCGGGGTCAATTTTGACCCGGGGTTCATAATTTGAACAATCTTGGTAGAGGTCCACTAGACAATGCTACATGCCAAATATCTTAGCTCTAGGCCTTGTGGTTTCAGAGAAGACGATTTTTTAAGTTTTTCCTATTTGTTGCCATAGCAACCAGAGTTCTGCATGGAATGGAATTCTTTGAACAATTTTGGTAGAGCTTCATGCAAGGAACATTCCTGCATAGTTTTATCAACATTGGCCTAGTGGTTTCAGAGGAGATTTCATTTGAATCAAAATGTTGACGGATGACACACGACGGACGATGGACAATCATCAATTAGAAAAGCTCACCCTGGCGTAGCAAAAAAGAAATCATTTTGTGTAAGCAACAGCAGCGTTTTGAATTGATATTCTTTATGATCAATATATACTTTTACCTGGAAAAGTAGAAGAATAATGAATAACAAGTGACAGGAAATTGTCACAAAACCAGGTTTTCATTTTCCAGTCTGCTGGCCGAGTGCAAATGTGTTTTTAAAGTAAGTAGATACACATAATGTGAAAAAGAAACAAAGGTCATCTTCTATATATTACATGTGTAAAAAAAGCAAAGGGCCATAATTCAGGCAAAATTGATCCAAACACAAAACCCAGACAATATGCACGTGGGCACTTGATGACAACAGTTGTGTGAGAGTTTGGTTTAAATATCTTGAGAAATGTAGGAGGAAGTGGGCACGTGACAGTATTCTTCTATATATAACATATGTGGAAAAAAAGCAAAGGGCCATAATTCAGGCAAAAACAAACAAAAAAAAAACAAGAAAAAAGAAAAAAACAAACCAAAAAAAACTTGCTCTGTGTGGGGTTTGAACCGCTGGTCTCATGAGAAATTTTGTCATCTTACTGTAACAGAATACTCCAAAGTATACAGGACTGGTAATCTATTCTAAAAATAGACAGTAATAACAGAGTATTCTCCCTTTTATAATAACAGAGTATTCTCCCTTTTATATATACTTAAAATAAGGAGACACAAAATTGCTAACGGACGGACGGACGGATGACCGGGGGCAGAACATTATATATTCAAAATTCTTTAGTTCACAATTATAGTTCTGTGAAAGTTTGGTTGAAATCCCTTGGGAAATGTAGGAGTTGCACACAGAAGAGTATTTCTCTATATATATTACATTATGTGGAAAAAAACAAAGGCCCATAATTCTGTCAAAAATGATCAAATCACAAAACCCCGACAATATGCGCCAGGGCACTTGGTGACAATAATTCTGTGAAAGTTTGGTTGAAATCCCTTGAGAAGTGTAGAAGGAGTTGCGCACAGAAGAATTACATATGTGAAAAAAAACAAAGGCCCATAATTCTGTCAAAAATGACCAAATCACAAAACCCGAACAATATGCGCCAGGGCACTTCATGACAATACTTCTGTGAAAGTTTGGTTGAAATCCGTTGAGAAATGTAGGAGGAGTTGCGCACAGAAGAATTACATGTGAAAAAAAACAAAGGGCCATAATTCTGTCAAAAATGACCAAATCACAAAACCCCGACAATATGCGCCAGGGCACTTCATGACAATACTTCTGTGAAAGTTTGGTTGAAATCCGTTGAGAAATGTAGGAGGAGTTGCGCACAGAAGAAATTGTTTACGCCTGCCCGAGCGCCGCCCGCCCGCCGACATACCCCAATCTAATAACCAGGATTTTTCCTTCGGAAAACCTGGTTAACAAGAGCTGTCAGTAGGACAGCGTGCTCGACTTTTTTAGTGATTGCCAATAAAACAAAACTTTGACAGTTAAAGGCACACAAGACTTTAACTAGGAATTTTTAAGTACAAATCAAGAAAATTTTTCACAGAGTTATCTTCTTTTGCTTACAGATAGGTCTTACGATGGTACATAAGTACTCCAACTTTCAAAGTAATATCTCAAATGGTTAAGTTAACAAGTGGACAAGAATGAAAATTTTAACTGAGTTTCTAAGTCAAAAAGGGCCATAATTCAAATAAAATCCTTGACAGAATTACCTTCTCCTGCCCATGTTTGGGAATCATGATGGTAAACAAGTATTCCAACTTTCAAATTAATATCTCAAACAGTTCAGTCAAAAAGTGGACTGGTACGAAAAACTTAACCAAGATTCTAAGTCGATAAAAGGCCTTAATTTTTAAAACAAATCCCTGACAGAGTTACCTTCTCTTGCCTACAGATGGGGGTAATGATGTGAAATAGCATTAAAAGATTCAAAGCAATATCTCAAAGGGTTAAGGCAATAAGTGGATTTTACCCATATTCAATGTATTTTCCAAGTCAAAAAGGGGCATAATTCTGTCAAAAACCTTGACAGAGTTATGTCCTCTTGTCTGTTGATGAAGGTCGTGATGGTAAACAAGTATGGTTAGTTTCAAAGCAATACCTCCAATGGTTTTGAAATAAAGTGAGGTGGTACGAAAAACTTAACCAAGCTCAATACACTTTCTAAGTAAAAAAGGGCCATAATTCTGTCAAAAACCTCGACAGAGTTATGTTCTCTTGTCTGTAGATGGAGGTTATGATGGTAAACAAGTATGGTAAGTTTCAAAGCCATACCTCTAATACTTCTGAAATAAAGTGGGGTGGTACGAAAAACTTAACCAAGGTGTGACGCCAACGCCGACGCCGGGGCGAGTAGGATAGCTCCCCTTTTCATAGAAAAGTCGAGCTAAAAACTGCCCGTACACCCGTTTCTATACTTATGTTGTATTTTTAAAGCATTTTCTCTCTTTTCATTTACCTCTTTCAGTATTATGGCAACACTTTCAAATTTTATTATTAAAACTTTCTCACCCGTTTTTTCATAATCTGTTTTCAAACTGATTGCGGAGCTATGTTCACGGGTCTGTTTTTCTAACTATTTATATTAATTTGCTTTCTTTAGAATATGTTGCTGACATCGTAAAATAATCGTTAGTAGATTATTTTAAAGTCATGATTGATGTGTTATTAAGCTGTAGTAAGTTAGTATAGGTCTGTGCCAGTAGAAGTTGACGAGTTACAGGGAAAAAACTCACACGTACTTGCCATTACCATTTATCATTATTTGCTTCCGTTTTCAAGTTCGCTCTGACATTTTTCAAAACGTTTTATTGAAAATTACTTCATAACTTCATTATTCTTTTGTTAAAGCGACTGCACTCCAGATGGACAAGTTACGATAAAAAAAGAAAATTTTCAATTTCAAGAAAACAATTGTCATTACTGTATCAGGGGCATTGTATTATGATAACGTGACAAGTTTTCTAACAAAAGAAACAATTAAAATGTGTTGTTTTGCTTACTTTTATTGTAGAAAATATCACCCCGTGACTAACGGGGTAGGCTCTTTGGTATATCAATATTTTTAACTCGCATCAAATCAGCTGACTCCGTAGTGTAGTAGGTTAAGCCCCTGTAAATTTTTTGTAAGCGCAAAGATCCGAGTTCAAAACCTGGCTCGGGTAAATATTTTTTTTCTACCTTTATTTTTAGCTCTTACACAAAGAAAATAATCTTGATGCTGACAAATTGAATATATATTGATTTTACCAAAAAATTAAAATTTAATAAGAATTTGGAGTGCAGTCGCTTTAAGATAATAAAGTAATTTAAAGTAATTTACAGTTAACCGTATATATTAATAGTTGATACACAAAATCCCCTGTAGAAGTGTTTCTGTTTGAAGAAAGAAAACTCCCACACCACGTATTTTCTTTGCTTTATTTTCTAATTCTAGTACAATTACGTATTATTTACTTAACTTATTAAGAAATACATTACTAATATTTTGTTGAAATGCTGAAAGTACAGTTTTATTAATTTCTGTAATCATTTATGCACATTCATGAAATTGTAAATGAAGCCTTCGTCGGCGATTCTTTTCTCCATATTATAATTTCATCATTTTCAACAATTAAGTTACAAAAATAAACTTATTTAAGTAAGGATATAATTTATAGTAGAAATAAGTTAATAATTTTAGCAAAACACGCTAATCATAGGATTATTAATTAATGATACAGTAAAACTATAATACGCTTCCGTTATCGGGCCAAAACTGCCCCCTCATTCACCGATGGATAACCGTATGTGCTCTTTAACACTGAAGAGTACGCAAGAATGATGTCTGTGAAAAACCCGTATTAATTCCTCAGTACAGGACCTTTCGCAGAGGTATTTGTCATCTTTTTACAGATGATTTGGTATTGAGGAAGTTGTGTATACACTTACATAAATAACTTACCTTTGATTCAGATTTAATTTAATCTGATTTGTCATTAATTATTTGCTACATTGAAATAATGTTTCGTTACCTCGAAATAATATTTCGGGAGAGTGATATGAATATTTCCTTATCTCAAATAATAGTTTGATTTATCGCAATATTAATTTGTTGTCATTTTCTTATTAATTTGTAATCTTAAAATATAAGTTTGTTTTAACGAAACAATAATTCATTATCTCAAAGTAATTTTATTTTTTTTTTAAATAATATTTCATTTTAGTATTTTGCTATATCAAGATAATAATTTGTTATCTTGATGTAATAATTCATTAAAATGAAATGATATTTCATTATCTCGAAACTAGAGCTATCACTAAATGTGATTAATACCCCCAAAAGGATTGCTTTATAAACTGAAGAAGTTCGTAGTAACATAATACCTTGCAAACAAACTAAAAAGAGATATTGTTCTTAGCAGTTCCTCTCATTGTGCTTGACCATTGTATGAAGTTGTATTGAATTCCAACTTGTAGTTTTCGAAAAATGCTCCAGACAGGGAAAAGTAACAAAGGGCAATAACCCTGTAATTAGTCAAGATGGAGTTATGGTTCCTGTGCACTGCACTTCCTCTAATTGTACTTGACCATTGTATGAGGTTGTACTGAATTCCAACTAGTAGTTTTCAAGTTATGCTTCGGACAAGGAAAAGGAACAAAGGGCAATAACTCAGTAAATACTCAAAATAGAGTTATAGTTCTTGTACACTGCACTTCCTCTGAGTGTGCTTGACCATTGTATGAAGTTGTATTGAATTCCAACTAGTAGTTTTCAAGTTATGCTGCGGACAAGGAAAATAACAAGGGCAATAACTCTGTAATTAGTCAAGATGGAGTTATGGTTCTTGTGCACTGCACTTCCTCTCAATGTGCTTGACCATTGTATGAAGTTGTATTAGTTCCAACTTGTAGTTTTCGAAAAATGCTCCAGACAGGGAAAAGTAACAAAGGGCAATAACCCTGTAATTAGTCAAGATGGAGTTATGGTTCCTGTGCACTGCACTTCCTCTAATTGTACTTGACCATTGTATGAGGTTGTACTGAATTCCAACTAGTAGTTTTCAAGTTATGCTTCGGACAAGGAAAAGGAACAAAGGGCAATAACTCAGTAAATACTCAAGATAGAGTTATAGTTCTTGTACACTGCACTTCCTCTGAGTGTGCTTGACCATTGTATGAAGTTGTATTGAATTCCAACCAGTAGTTTTCAAGTTATGCTGCGGACAAGGAAAATAACAAGGGCAATAACTCTGTAATTAGTCAAGATGGAGTTATGGTTCTTGTGCACTGCACTTCCTCTCAATGTGCTTGACCATTGTATGAAGTTGTATTGAATTCCAACCAGTTGTTTTCAAGTTATGCTTCGGACAAGGAAAACTAACAAAGGGCAATAACTCAGTAAATACTCAAGATAGAGTTATAGTTCTTGTACACTGCACTTCCTCTGAGTGTGCTTAACCATTGTATGAAGTTGTATTGAATTCCAACTAGTAGTTTTCAAGTTATGCTCCGGACAAGGAAAAGTAACAAAGGGCAATAACTCTGTAATTAGTCAAGATGGAGTTATGGTTCTTGTGCACTGCACTTTCTCTTAATGTGCTTGACGATTGTATGAAGTTGTATTGAATTCCAACCAGTAGTTTTCAAGTTATGCTCCGGACAAGGAAAAGTAACAAAGGGCAATAACTCTGTTATTAGTCAAGATTGAGTTATAGTTCTTGTGCACTGCACTTCCTCTCAATGTGCTTGACCATTGTATGAAGTTGTATTGAATTCAAACTAGTAGTTTTCAAGTTATGCTCCGGACAAGGAAAAGTAACAAAGGGCAATAACTCTGTATTAGTCAAGATGGAGTTATAGTTCTTGTACACTGCACTTCCTCTCAATGTGCTTGACCATTGTATGAAGTTGTATTGAATTCCAACCAGTAGTTTTCAAGTTATGCTCCGGACAAGGAAAATGCAACAGACCGCCCGACCGACGGACCGACCAACCGACCAACCACCGGGTGACTCCTATATACCCCCCTAAACTTCGTTTTGGGGGTATAATAAAGTGCGATATATCAAAATAAATTTCAGAATCGCACAGTCACAATGTCATGTCAGGGTCTTCATAAAATTACATTGAAGTGTCATTTCCACAAGACCTTGAAAGTAACATCGACACAAATAAATGTTTTGAACTGAAGAAAACAAGCAATCTCAACACCAAAACCTATAAAACCAAGCATGAACGATAAAACAGGCTCAAGAACACATGCTTCTTAAAACCAAAATTAAACAAGGCTGAAGTAAATTCCATTTTCACAATCATTGGGTACAAAATGTGGCCTTTAAATTGTCAACAGGTTCATTAAGACAAGCAGTCTGACAATGTCTATGATGGCTGACTACAAATCATTTTCCCTTCAAAGAATTCAGTATATATCCAAAATTATTTCATTTTAATCCATGACCTAGTTACCTTGTTTCTTGACCCAGGTGACCCAGTTTTAAACTTTACTTATATTTAACTCAGGCATTCTGATCATGTTCAATGTAGATAACATAGAATATATGATGTCTAGAATGCTGAAAGGTTACAGTATATTTAGTTGTTATCCTATTTCACCAAGTTCAGAATTTTGAAGTGAACCTTATACAGAAAAGCTTTCTGATGAAGTAGAGAACGTGGCCTTCAAATTGTTGTTTGATAAGTTTTATGCCTGTTTCAAATGCATTTTGGTTATTTTTACAGCAGGCAGTTTAACTAACCATCATTCCTTGGAAGAACCAGCACAAGATTCCTATCCTTTGCAAAAACAGGGCCTAGTGGTCCTAGACAAGACGCTTTTTTCCCTATCAACATCCATGTTAAACAAGAGCTGTTTGTAAAACACGTATGCCCCCTTTGATGCAAAAGTTGTACTATGAAAGGAACAGTTTTTAAAGTAAAAGTCAGTGTGAAATTCGTGAAAACGGCATCTGTAGAAATTGTAGAATAAAAAAAAAAATTAAAAAAGAAAATAAACATTCAAAAAAAAAAAATCTATTTTTACAAAGTGACCTTGACATCCCAAAAAATTGTTTTTTGCAAAAAACAATTAAAAACCCAAAAAAAAAATTTAAAAAAAAATATTTTTAGTAGTGACCTTGAACTAAAAAAATTTTTTTTGTGTAAAACAATTTTAAAATAAAATAAAAAAAATATATATATTTTTAGTAACAGTGGCATTGACCCCTAAAAATTTTTTTTTCCTGAAAACAATTTAAAATTAAAAAAAAAGAATTTGAAAAAAATCTATTTTAAGTAGTGACCTTGACGACTTAAAAAAATATTTTTTTTGTGTAAAACAATTTTATAATCAACAAAAATTTAAAAAAAAAAATCTATTTTTAGTAACAGTTACCTTGCCTCCACCCCCCCCCCACCTCGAGAGAATTTTTTTTTTCAAAACAATATAAAAATTTAAAAGAACAAAATATTTAAATATCTTCCTTTCCATGTAAGCTACCTACACACGAAGTTTCATTGCAACTGGTCACTCCTAAGTCATGTTATTAAGCGGAAACCATTTTTCTATTTTTAGTAACAGTGACCTGGACCTTCATCACAGTGACCCCAAATGCAACCCAAGCTTCCTCTCCCCGCAAACTACCTACAAACCAAATTTCATTGCAATTGGTCCATCCTAACTTAAGTTATTGAGCGGAAACCATTCTACAATTCCGGGTCACTGTGACCTTGACCTTTTAACTTCTAATCTCAAAACCGTTAGGGGTCCTCTACCGGTTATGACCAACCTCCACATCAAGTTTCAAGATGTTAGGCCCAAGCGTTCTCGAGTTATCGTTCGGAAACTGTTTTACAATTACATGTCACCGTGACCTTGAAATTTGACCTTCGGACCTCAAAATAAATAGGGGTCATCTGCTGGTCATGACAAACCTCCACATCAAGTTTGAAGATGCTAGGTCCAAACATTTTCAAGTTATCATCCGGAAACCGTTTTACTATTCCGGGTCACTGTGACCTTGACCTTTGACCTACTGACCTAAAAAACAATAGAGGTCCTCTGGTGGTCATGACCAACCTCCACATCAAGTTTCAGGATCCTAGGCCCAAGAGTTCTTGAGTTATCATCCGAAAATCAGTTGGTAGACGGACAGACAGACAGACAGACATACCGACCGACCAACCGACCAACCGACCGACCGACCGACCGACCGACATCTGCAAATCAATACACCCCTCTTCTTCGAAGGGGGCATAATCAAATGAACCCCAGGCAGGGTCAATTTTCACCCAGAGGTCATGATTTGAACACTTGATTTTACGTAGAGTTTTAAAGTTTTTCCCATACAAGCCTACGTAAAATCATGTGACCCCTCAGGTGGTCTAGGGATCAAGATTTGAACAAACTAGGTAGAGGTCTAGGAAATGCAAAATAGCTAAGCTCTGGGCATTCCTGTTCTTGAGAAGATTTTCAAAGTTGTTCTTTTCCGTTGCCATTTATTTCTGCATGGAATGGAATTATTTGAACAACTATGACAAAGCTTTATGTTTCATCAACATTGGCCCAGTGATTTCAGAGGAGATGTTGTTTGGAGGAAAATGTGAATAGTCAACGTACGGACACTGGACAAAGAGCAATTCTGAAAGCTCATCCTGGTACATTATGCCAGGCCAGCTAAAAAGAGACGACCACTAGACAATACTTCATGCAATATATCTACGACCTAGGACATACGCTTTTTGTCAATGAGAATTTGTAAGTTTCTAATATTTACATTTTTATAGCCCCTAGGGTGTGGCCAGTTTACATCCCAGGGGCATAATGAACAAACTTAGTAGAAATCCAGTAGACAATGCTACATACCAATTATCTAAGATCTGGACTTTACAGTTTCAGACAAGAAGATTTTTGAAGATTTTCCCTATACAACTCTATGTGATCCCAGGGTGGGGTGAATTTTAACTTCAGGGGCATGATTTGAAGAACCTTGAGAGAAGACCACTATACAATACTACATACAAAATACACTAAACAAAACTTCTAATGCACCACCTGCCTTTATCCTTCTTTATTATCAACCCTTCCGATATCTGCCAGCTTAATTTTAGCTATCGGTGCACAAAAACTATCAAGTCTTGCATTTCTGAAGAAACTGGGGATATGAGGGAAACTTCAACAACAACACGTGTTCTTCTTTATGATTTATATGATCATCAACGTTTCGGCTGAAGCCTTCATCAGGATATTTTGAAGACACTGGGTAGATACTTCCGTTACATATTTTCAATATGAATGAGTAGTACAAATTATATGGCAGAGAATTTTACTTTAACATTTAAACATCAGTATTTAAAGACTTAACATGTGTTATTGCCTTGATGTTTCGTAAGGAAAGTATCTATATACACAATGTCTTCTAAGACATGATAGCTTTCATGAATCAATAGCTAAAAATAAGCTAACAGATATTGAGAGGATCGAACTTAAAAAAAGAAGGAACAAGAGCTGTCCCTCACAAGTGACAAATGCCCCTGAAAGAGGTGTCTCACAGTCTGTGTCCTCTCCATGTGCTCAACAATTGTGCCATGTAATTTTAAAATCCTTCCATGCATGACAGAGTTACCATGCATACAGTATTACATTACTTTTAAACTCTAAGTATGACCTTAACCTTTGAGGTAGGAACATGGTTCTTGCACACAACACATTGTCTTGATGTGCTGAACATGTGTACAAAGTTATTTTAAAATCAATCAATGCATGACAAAGTTACAGTCCGGACACAAATGTGTGCATACATACAGGATTCCATTTAAACTCTAAGTGTGACCTTGACCTTTGAGATAGGAAAATGGGTCTTGCATGTGACACACCACCTTGATGTGGTAAATATTTGTGCAAAGTTATTTTAAAATCCTTCAATGCATGAAAAAGTTACATTCCGGACACGAATGTGAACATATATATACAGGATTCCATTACCTTCAAACTCTAAGTGTGACATTGACCTTTGAGGTAGGGATGTGGGTCCTTCGTGCAACACATTGTCTTGATGTGCTAAACATTTGTGCCAAGTTATTACAAAATCCTTCAATGTGTGACCAAGTTACAGTCCGGACACGAATGTGTGCATATATAGAGGATTCCATTACCTTCAAACTCTAAGTGTGTCCTTCATCTTTGAGGTAGGGACGTGGGTCTTGCACATAACACATCGTCTTGATGTTCTGAACATATGTGTCAAGTTATTTCAATAGGTTTCAATGCATGATAAAGTTACAGCCTGGACACGAAAAATGTAAGGGCGGATGGACGGACGGACGTACTCACATTTTGATACTTATGTGGCTAGCCTTTTGTTCTCCCCATTGTTCTTTTTAGCCACTTAACAGAAAATAGCCACATAACAGCATTACGGAATGAATGACATCAAAGTAAATGTACTGTTACCTATTGTCTGTATAGCCACCTAAGTACCAGAATGTGAGCACGGACGGACGGATGGATGGACGGCGGACGGACGGACGGACGGCGGACGGATGGACAAGGTGATCCCTATGTATCGCCCTTTTGGACAAAAGGCGAAACAAAAAATGCAACCTCCATAGCATACAGAAGGTTTTTCTATGATTTAACCAGGTGACCTAGTTTTGGACCCTAGACGACCCATGTTCGAACTCAACCTAGATTTCATCAAGGCAATCATACTGACCAAGTTTCATGAAAATCCAATGAAAAATGCAACTTCTATTGCATACACAAGGTTTTTCTATGATTTTACATTGTGACCTAGTTTTTACCCCTAGATGACCCATATTCGAACTCGACCTAGATTTCATCAAGGTCAACATTTTGACCAAGTTTCATGAAGATCCAGTGAAAAATGCAACCTCTATTGCATACACAAGGTTAAGTGTGGGCAGACAATAGACATACGATGGACATCAGGCGATCACGTTTTCTCACCTTTGCACTTTGTGCTCACGCTAGTTAAAAAGTTGGAAAGGGGAGATAACTCAGCTGTCAAATGTCCAAGAGTTATAATTCTTACATTGAGCTCAACTCCACAGTGCCATTTGTCATTGTTCCAAGCTTCATACAATTCTTTCCAGTAATTTCCAAGTTTACTCTGGACAAAATTTGGTAAATTATGCCTATAAAATTATGGAAAAGGAGATTGCTCAGTTGTCAAGTGTCCAAAAGTTATAATGCTTGTGCTGGGCACAACTTCACATTACCATCTTACCTATTACTGCTCTAGGTTTCATTTAATTCCTTTAAGCAGTTTCCAAGTTCTGCTCTGGACAAAATTTGAGTGAAGAAGAATAAAAATACTAGTTATAGACGAAAAACTTCAAGGACCATCAGGGTGGGGCTAATTTTGACACAAGGTGCATGATTTGAACACTTTGGTAGAGGACCACTAGATGATGCTTATACCTAAATATCTAAACTCTTGACCGTGTGTTTTTGGCAAAGATTTTTCTATTTTAGTTCTGGCGGTCAAGTTTTTCAGTCAACCGAAACCATTTGAACAAAACATTAAGAGATCTTAATGCCAGCAAAGACCTAAAATACTATTTCAAGTCTTTGATGACAGGATGCTTCTAGCCAAGTTTTATGATATTCCATGAATTGGCGTTTAAGAAGAAGTCACTTGAGGGGATTGAAGCAATGGACATTTATCCATCCTAGAAGCTAACACCGAACCGGTGACTCAGATGTGCTAAAGAGTACAAGACATGAAAATTTGTCCAGTGACGATGAAAGTACAATGTAGATCCATTTTACCATGACACTAAATCTGCTGACGGTACCTTGAAACTAACATACTTATTTGCTATTCTTTGGTTCTGTGTATTATGGTCAAGTACTTGTTAAAGATCAGTCAATCACATTAAGCAGAGTTTGATCTGGACCACTTTGACCTATATGACACTACATAGGGACTTAAAATCTGTTTTATAGTGGAAATACTGGTCAATTTAAAAAAAACAATGACAGAAACAGTTTATGGCTTTCCAATTTAACTTTTTTTCTGATCAAAAAGGCCGTATGAAGGTAAAAGTCAGAATAAATATACATGAGGAACAGAACAAGAGCTGTCAGTAGGACAGCGCGCTTGACTTTTTTCAGTGCTTGCCAATAAAACAAATTTTTGTCAATAAAAAACCCCAAGGATGTGTTTAAAGAAGGGCCACAAGGAGCAAGATATGAAGTCAAAAGTTATCAAACTTAATAATCCCTAAATACTACAGCAAAGTTTTAAATTAATACTTCAAGTGGTTAATGATATATGTGCATGACAGTGTCAGTTGCACACAAGACTTTAACTAGGAATTTCCAAGTACAAATCAAGAAACATTTTCACAGGGTTATCTTCTCTTGCTTACAGACAGGTATCATAATGGTACATATGTATTCCAACTTTCAAAGTAATATCTCAAATGGAAAAGTCAACAAGTGGATAAGAATGAAAGTTTTGAAATTTGAATGAAAAGTTGAAAAGGGCCATAATTCAAATCCTTGACAGGGTTACCTTCTCCTGCCTATATTTGTAGATCATGATTGTAAACAAGTATTCCAACTTTCAAAATAATATCTCTAACAGTTCAGTCAAAAAGTGGACTGGTACGAAAAACTTAACCAAGATTCTAAGTCGATAAAGGGCCTTAATTTTTCTTTTAATCCATGACAGAGTTACCTTCTCTTGCCTAAAGATGGGGGTAATGATGTAAACAAGCATTCAAAGTTTCAAAGCAATATCTCAAAGGGTTGAGTCAATAAGTGGATTTTACCCATATTCAATGTATTTTCTAAGTCAAAAAGGGGCATAATTCTGTCAAAAACCTTGACAGAGTTATGCACTCTTGTCTATTGATGGAGGTAATGCTGATAAATAATTATAGCAAGTTTCAAAGCAATACCTCTGATGGTTTTGAAATAAAGTGGGGTGATACGAAAAACTTAACAAAGCTCAATACACTTTCTAAGTCAAAAAAGGGCCTTAATTCTGACAAAAACCTTGACAGAGTTATGTACTCTTGTCTATAGATGGAGGTTATGATGGTAAACAAGTTTGGTAAGTTTTAAAGCCATACCTCTAATGGTTTTGAAATAAATGGGGGTGGTCACACCAACGCCAACGTCGACGCCAAGGCGAGTAGGATAGCTCCCCTTTTCTTCGAAAAGTCAAGCTAAAAATGTACCCATTTTACTCACTGACAAAATGCTTCACAAGATCAAAATGCTTACCTTGTCCTCCGAAGTTCTTTACAGATAAAAACAATATGAAAAGTATGTTAGTGAAAGATAATTATGCCCACTCAAATAGTGAACTAGAAAACTCTTTTCCTGTGAATACCAGACATGTAGATTTATCAATGCTAATATTTACTGGACCTATCCGGAGAGAGGTGTCTTCAGATAGAGTGCTGTCCATTTCAAACATACTGTTGGATAACAGATAAGAATCAATTCCATTATTATTAATGATTCAGTGTCCTTGAATTGAAGGCAGAAATATACAGCCTTCAAGGCTGTCTTAAAATACCTCTGATGTCAGATCATTGAGAGAAACAATCTGGTAAAAAAATTCAGGTTTGAAAGATTTCTTCATTTTAGCAAAGTTATATACTGTGACAGAATAAAACAAGAGGGCCATGATGGCCCTATATCGCTCACCTGACTACCATTTGCTATAATAAAAGGGGGTCATGATTCTAACATAATTCGTAGAGGTCAACTACACAATGCTAAGTAACATTTCAAATATCTATTATCTGCCTGTCGGCCTTGTGTTTTCCCTATATAAGCCTATGTGAAATCAAGTGCTTTCCCCCCTCCTGGGAAGAGGGGGTCATGATTTGAACAATCTTGGTGAAGGTCCACTAGACAATGCTAAATGCTAAATATCTCAGCTCTAGTGGTTTCAGAGAAGAAGATTTTTTAAAGTTTTTCCTATATGAGCCTATGTAAAACCAAGTGACCCCCTAGGTGGGGTCAATTTTGACCCAGGGCTCATAATTTGAACAATCTTGGTAGAGGTCCACTAGAAAATGCCACTTGCCAAATATCTTAGCTCTAGGCCTTGTGGTTTCAGAGAAGAAGATCTTTTAAGTTTTTCCTATATAAGCCTATGAAAAACTAAGTGACCCCCTGCGCAGGGTCAATTTTGACCCAGGGCTCGTAATTTGAACAATCTTGGTAGAGGTCCACTAGACAATGCCACTTCCCAAATATTTAAGCTCTAGGCCTTGTGGTTTCAGAGAAGAAGATTGTTAAAGTTTTTCCTCTGGTTTTAAGTCTGGTACTACGTACGACGGACCCCGGTGATCGTAATAGCTCACTCTGGCACTTTATGCCAGGTGAGCTAAAAAGGGGTGACAAAATAAAAATCATGCCAGTGTGCCGTATGTCCAAATGACCTCCACCATCCCTTCTTTTGGCACGAGCACTGGTCAGAACTCCAGGATGCAGGCATTAAGAATACTTATATTAAAAGTTGCAAGAATGTGTTCTACAATCGATGAAAACTAATTAAGTTTCATGTAAATCAAGCACTAAAGTACCTTTTTATTTGTATTATCTGTAAATCTAAAATTTTGGACAAAAAATTCAAAACTCAAACCCTTGATTTTAAATTGTGACCTTGACCCAACATGACCAGATCATTGGTTCTGCACATAAACTTTGACTTAAACATTTGACCACAGTTTCATCAAGATCCTTTGAAATATGATGCGGACAGAAAATTCAAGACCCATACCTTTGATCTTAAGTTGTGACCTTGACCCAACATGACTAGATCATGGGTTCTGCTCAGCGTCTTGAAACGGTGAACATCTGAAATACGTTTTATCAAAATCTTTATTCGGAGGTGTGGGCAGTTGACAGATAAACAGGCTATAAGCACTAACAGAATAATGATTTATCCGAATTTAGTGCATATGGTTTCATATTCTGCAAATGGTCTCACTTGACAAATCAAATACAAAATGACTTTGTATTGAATCTACAATGGCAGAATTTATTTTATTGACCTTAAAACGCTTTAATAAGCCACGGACCGTGACACTGATCACATTTTTGAAACAGGAATGATTATTTAATTAACGTGGATTATGTCCCTTCGCCTTTGTTTGATTTCATTGCCAATTGTGAATAAAAGAACAATGGCTAATTTATAAGATTAAAGTGAGTGTTTTTCAGTTTAATTTTATTAAATCAAGCAATTCACTAAACGTGAATGCATTAATAAGCTGAAATGATGCATTAATAAGCTGAAATAATCAATTATTATTTAGTAGCACAAACAATGAAAACTGCGAAGATGTTTTGCATCAAATACACAATCAAGCAATCAAGATGGCAGGTGATAGCTATTCCAGTCCCTTTTATGAGCAAATTTAATGGGGGAAATTTAGACTGGCTGTTTGTCCGCAGATGACCGCTATAAACCGGTGACAATGAGCACAAGTTTGACTATACTTCACCTGAAACCATTACTTTCCAAAACACTTGCTGCCATTAAAGTAAGAGTAGAGTCATATAAGAGCATGACATCTGAAGGATATCCCTGTGTATATCATGTCACACATAAATAATCAGCACTTCTAAAAATCACCATTCAGCAGACTGCTGAAATAAGTATACTTGCCGAGTAAATACTGGTAGACTTACCTCTCCAAGGGAATACATTTATCTTCATCGTAAGTTCTTGGGTAAAAGCCATCTCCACACACTGCAGTACAAGAGAAATCTGAAATAAATCGGAACTAAGTGCATGTTGATGGAGTCATAACAATAACCTTGAAAACATCAACATACTACACTAAAGCTTTGCTAACTCGAGCATCAACAACTTGAGGACCAAGGATTATGAAACATCCCGTGTTGGGTTAAGTTTCTGAGGACAAGGATTATGCAAGACCCCTTGTTGGTCTGGTCTTTTTATCTATACATTAAGCTACAAATCTCCATGGTTAACTCAAGCATCAGTAACTCGATAATTCCAAGAAAATATGCAGTCTCACCTGGTAGTTTTCTTACCTGTTAACCTAAGGCAACTCCATACTGCTGGGTCAATTTTAGGTTGCGTCAATCAGAAAAAGTTTGCGCAAATGGCTCAAAAGTTGGAGCAACTAGTCTTCAAAGACTATGTGCAGAACACCCTGGAGGACTGAGGAGACATGCCACTTTGAGTTAAGGGTTTTATAGCAGACATTGTAAGACACAGATCTAATTGATACAAAATTTATTTCTAACATTTTGATAAATTTTGAAGGGTCAATATCATATTTTCAGGAGCCAATGTTTGACTTTTGAGAGTTCATGCACGGGTCATATTCCAGGCTTGCATACCATATTTTTTCTGCTTCTGTTCTTCTGCTTTTCCAGGCTTTCCCCGTTTTTCACATATTTTCGCGACCTGGCATGTTTGCGAATTGATTTTTGTATACTTATATTTCTTCGATTATCGAGATTTAAACAGTTTTTAATAAACAAAATATGACCAAAAGTATGTTCAAGGGCTTTAAATAATTGTTATTAAGTATTTATAAATACTGAAGAAATTATATGGCGCCGAATATTGCCAAAGACATAATCATTTTGAGGAAAAAAAAATTAGCTAACTTAAACTTAATCGGTACCGGCTGATGCCATATGTCCGTGCATGACGAAGCATTTTTTTATTTCCGACAATCTGTAAATTACAAAGAGACTTGTCAAAAACATAGCATCACTAATTCAATCATCCGTGTTACAAACAACGTAATTAATATACTCGCCGAGGTCTATAATTTTAGTTATATGATTGTTATCAATTAACACCTTTGATAACGACCAAGACTGCCACGTGTTCGTTGGCAGGTAGTGTCTAATTAGCTCCGCCTTCTTTCGTTTACTAGCAAACAGACGACAATCGATTTTTAATTGACACGGCGAAATCGTCGACATTATTTTGTTTGCGCCACTGAAATTCGGCAATATGCGGGACTATGTAAATGATTGACACAAAGTAGGTGGAACAGACATATATTGGAAGAATCAATGACACACAGAAGCAAAAAAGTTAATAATGCCCTGGGTCACTTTGATGCACAAGCCCAAAATATCCCGGGTTATTTTGCCGTATTTTTGAAAATATCCAGGTCAAAACCTGTAGCTATGGGTCAAATGGAACCCCTGTATCCCCCACCAAATGATACAAACAAGAGGGCCAAGATGGCCCTATATCTCTCACCTTGGTACCCCCCGGGCAAGGTCAATTTTGATCCCAGGGGCATAATTTGAACACACTTTTAAGAGGTCTACTAGGCAATGCTACATGCCAAATATCTAAGCTCTAGGCCTTATGGTTTCAGAAAAGAAGATTTTTAAAGTTTTTCCTATATAAGCCTATGTAAAACTAAGTGACCCCCCGTGCAGGGTCAATTTTGATCCAGGGCTCATGATTTGAACAATCTTGGTAGAGGTCCACTAGCCAATGCTACATGCCAAATATCTAATGTTGACGGACGACGGACAATCATCAATTAGAAAAGCTCACCCTGGCGAAGCGACTTTTTATTTTTTCTGATGGATTGTTACTGGGATACAAAAAAAATTGCCCGTTTTGCCTTGTTTAGAAAAGCGAAAACAAACTAGTCTTGGTATAATAACATCACAAAAACATCGCATCCAACGTATCCATTCCATGCCGCTATCAAAGCGTAATGTGTGTTGTTTAATATAATTGTTTCAAAAAGTATAAGTTATTTTTATCACAACCTATAATATTTATCAGATTTTACGTAGATTTAAAATATATGTTCCCATTAAAAATTTGAATTAATTGGTCAATTGTTATTCTCCACTTGGCATTTGTCACTCGCAGTAGGTGTAAAAATACGAGCTGTCAAGGATGACAAAACTAACTCAGTCAATTTTAAAATTGTTTGCAATGTGGCATCACTGACTGAGTATTGTTTGTTAATTTATGAAATGATAAAATTATTTAACTACTCTAAAATACGCGGAGGCAAAAGATAGAATCATTCCAAACAGCTGCGAAGTCACTCCACAGAATAGAATAATTAACGTTGTTTTTGTAACTCACTCCACTCTCCACGTTTTTTGCATATTTCTCCTAATGTATTACGTGACTTAGGCCTTTATTTTTTGATTCTACGTTTTACGAACCACCAGGATCCACAACTGTCGTAGGAGGGAAAAAAAATACAATTAAAATTTGAAAACAGCATAATTTTGATTTTTTCGTCGGAGCACAGTTTTGCCTATATAATTGCACTTCACTTTGCTGGGGTACTGCAACTTTATTCTTATATTATCATTTTCTAAAGCTGCTCGCTCTCAGTTAGCGTTGAAAATTTTTTTTTTAAATTGACATACTTATTCATAAATATAAAACTAAAGGCTAGAATGAAAATATAAGCAAAATCTAGGTAGGAATTTGCAGAAATCGACTGAAAATGTCGGTTACACGGCACTGCTACACTATATTTTATATTAAAATTTCAAAAGCGTTTGCAACGCTTTTGAATTTGGTAACGTATTCCTTGAAATTTAGAGACATACGTGACAGGATATACTGGAGCCTTTTAATTTGACCAAATGTTCTAAAATACGTCGTTTTTTACATACAGTTTAAAGAAGTTCATTTTTTCTACCAAAATCTGAGAGTGAGCAGCTTTAATATAAATACAATAGCTTTATAATTAATTTTAATAAATCTATCTAAATATGTAGTAGAAGTGTTGACTGAAAACTTCGTATTTAATCTTTTTTGAGTCTTTTTAACACTGTTTTCTTTGAAGAAATAACAAAAACCGGGGTCACGAAAATATGTGACAAAAGAAAAAACGACAATTTTCGGCTCACAATTTCACATGTAACGTATCAAATAAATTGCTAAAAATTATTCTCAAATGTTTTTATTGATAGAAACTTACGTTCGTAACATTTTGGCCACCATTTTATTAATTAAATCCCTGAGTTGTTGTCAACATTTAAAGTGAGTTTTTTTGTCAAATAGGGGAAAACATTTTTGATTCAGCCCCAAAATGTACAAAAAAGTGTCCTTCATAAATCAAACGATCTATGATCTTCTTAAAGATTTTATATTAAACGATGAAAAGCTTTAACTTGATTGAGTTTTTGAAAACACGATTCCCGTCCTCGAAGTCGGCAATTTGATTTCGGGCTTTATTGAGCTATTATTCTTCGATTCGATTGCGAAAAACGGCTGAGAATTTTACAATGAAAATAATTAAAAAACATTTATTCTGGGTCCTAATATATGATATATATATATATTTTATATAAGAGATAATCACCGCTACTATATACTATCACAGCCCTATGTTGTTATTTTTTATTGTTTCAAAAAGTATTCAGTTATCTTATTGTCAGAACCTAAAATATTTATCACCTTTATGTTGATTTAAAATATTTATTTCAGTTAAAAATCCGCTGTAATTAGTCCCTTAGCATTGTCACTCGCGATTGGTGTGAAATATACGGCCTTCCTTATCCAGTCAATTTTGAAATTGTTTGCAAATCCAAGCTGTGTGACACCACTGACTGAGTTATGCAAAAAGTATTTAAAAAGTTTTTATCAATTAACATTTCCAATTGTTCTGTATTTAAATCAAAATGTTCTGTTTTAAAGAAAATCGCGGCGTTCCAGCGTGTCCGTATTGTTCCATCAACTGTCAAAGCCAACGTTTTTCCAGTACAATTTTCTACTATTTAATAACCTTTGCTGAACTATTTAGTTTTACTTCAACCTCTTTTATTCATAAAGATAAAGCCGCAGGTGTCACAAGATCAAAGAACAAACGCCGACGCACATTGTACATGTGAGTTTTGTTTGATCTTAGTGAAGCACGTGGCATCAAACAGACCGAGATATTTGACAGTTTGAGACATGAAAAAGTAATTCTAGACAAGAGTCTGATAATTTTGGATTATAGAAATAATACAAATGTAGTTTGGAATAGATATTGTTATGAGTAAGTTTTATTCTTGGTGATAAAATATATTGAACATGCTATACAAATGTTCGTTGGTTGGCAAATATTTTTGAATGTAATATGCATACAACTCAAAATCATTTCACTTGTAGACACATTTCACCGGATATAATAAATTTGATTTGTATGTCCAGTAGACCCGTTCAATTACCTGTAAAATCACTCAAAGTGCCGCGATTTTATTCCCGCAAGCTGACGCGGTATTTCTCCGTACGCGAAGTCACTTGGGGCACTCCAAGCTCACTCGAAGTCACGTTTATATTTGTCTCCAAGTTACCTCTATGAAGTGAAAAACGGAACCCCGAATTACAAAGAGTTTATTTTGCGGATTCCTAGAGATTTAACTATCGAAACAGTTTATCTTTTTTTCATAACTGATGTTCCAACAATTTATTTTGTGAGGTGATACCAAATCACAGCGGAGGTAATAAAACTAGAGCTATCACTAAATGTGATTAATACCCCCGAAAGACTGCTTTATAAACTGAGGAAAGTCGTAGTAACAGAATACCTTGCAAAAAAAAACCTAAAATAGAGATATTGTTCTTGGCAATAACTCTGTAATGAGTAAAGATAGAGTTATGGTTCCTGTGCACTGCACTTCCTCTCAATGTATTTGACCATTGTATGAAGTTAAATTGAATTCCAACTTGTAGTTTTCAAGTTATGCTCCAGACAAGGAAAAGTAACAAAGGGCAATAACTCTGTAAAGAGTCAAGAAAGAGTTATGGTTCCTGTGCACTGCACTTCCTCTCAATGTACTTGACCATTGTATGAAGTTGTATTGAATTCCAACCAGTAGTTTTCAAGTTATGCTCCAGACAAGGAAAAGTAACAAAGGGCAATAACTCTGTAAAGAGTCAAGAAAGAGTTATGGTTCCTGTGCACTGCACTTCCTCTCAATTTACTTGACCATTGTATGAAGTTGTATTGAATTCCAACCAGTAGTTTTCAAGTTATGCTCCGGACAAGGAAAAGTAACAAAGGGCAATAACACTGTAAAGAGTCAAGATAGAGTTATGGTTCCTGTGCACTGCACTTCCTCTCAATGTACTTGACTATTGTATGAAGTTGTATTGAATTCCAACCAGTAGTTTTCAAGTTATGCTCCGGACAAGGAAAAGTAACAAAGGGCAATAACTCTGTAATCACTCAAGATAGAGTTATGGTTCTTGTGCACTGCACTTCCTCTCATGGTGCTTGACCATTGTATGAAGTTGTATTGAATTCCAACCTGTAGTTTTCAAGTTATGCTCCAGACAAGAAAAAGTAACAAAGGGCAATAACTCTGTAATCAGTCAAGATGGAGTTATGGTTCTTGTGCACTGCACTTCCTCTCAATGTGCTTGACCATTGTATGAAGTTGTATTGAATTCCAACTAGTAGTTTTCAAGTTATGCTCCGGACAAGGAAAATGCAACAGACCGCCTGACCGACAGCCCAACCGACCAACCACCGGGTGACTCCTATATACCCCCCCAAACTTCGTTTCGGGGGTATAAAGATCTGACATTTTCAATTTTATTTTTTTTCTAAATCGGCGATTTTTTGAGCGGCGGGTTTGTAAAACGTAGAATAAAAAAACAGTGGCCTTATGGTGAAATTCGGTAACAAGAATCAGTAAAATATATTTTTGAAAATCTTGTCCTTCAAAAATCGGTGTAAAAACGGGATCGCGAAAATACATGATAAATAGAAGGAAAATCAGTACTAGATGCCCACGTGCAACATGTCGAGCCCGCCATATGTCAAAAGGGCTAACTCCTTACCAAGTAGAGATGGGTCAAAATACACCTAAATATTGGATGTAACATGCATATTGTACCACAGAAAAGTGGTCTCGATTTTTCTCTACGGCCAGTAATAAAAAAGTTACAATATAAGCTATTTATAGTAACAACAAAGGGAAGTAATTCTAAAAACAAGGGTAGCCCATGGTGGTGAACATTTGTACAAAGTAACATCAAAATCCCTCCATGCATGAAGAAGAAATGCTCTAGACAAAGATATTCTTGACTTTGAACTTTCACCTCTAAGTGTGACCTTGACCTTAGACATAGGGACCTGGTTCTTGCCCATGACACTCCGTCTCATGATGGTGAACATTTGTGCCAAGTAAAATTAAAATCCCTCAATGCATGAAAAAGATATGCTCCGGACAAAGTCATTCTTGAATTTGACCTTTAACCTCCAAGTGTGACCTTGACCTTAGACCTAGGGACCTTGTTCTTGTGCATGACACTCCGTCTCATGATGGTGAACATTTGTGCCAAGTAACATCAAATATTATGCTAATCTTAATTTTTTCTTTGAAATTTATGTTACTTTTGGCCCCAAAATGGACATACGAGACCCCTGATATACACTTTTTAATCTTTTAAATTTGAAACTGACTGTTTTTATCTTAACACATCACTACAGAACAAACTTGCTTGTTTAAAAACACACTGAAAAATTCCTTTAGAAGTGTTCTAGAAATGCATTTTTATTCTCCTAGAGTGCTAAACACACATAGTTTTCAGGGGGTTCGCCCCCTGGTCCCCCACAGGGGCAATGCCCCATGACCCCAATGGAAGCCTATAGCGGCCCCCATGCCCTCTGTCTGCACAAATAATTTTTCTCCCTTAGACTCTTTGCCTAATCACACCCCTGTGAATAAGAAAAGTATTTCTCAATTGAAATTTTAACAAGTTTCAACTGTTCTTTATTTAAAACAAAACGTACTGATTTAAAGAAAATCATGGCGTTTCAGCGTGTCCGTTTGGTTGTTATTTATTGTGCTATTTTTCAGTAACAGTCAAAGCCGATTTTATCCTCAGTAACAACTTTCTTCCAACTATTGTCGAATAAAATAATGTTTTCTGCAACCTTGTTAAATCTTAAAGATTACAAAAGATAAGGCCGCAGGTGTCACAAGATCAAGGAAGGCGCACCGACGTTTGATCTTAGTGAAAGCACATGGCATTAAAAAGACCGATATATTTTTGACAGTTTGAGACATGAAAAAGTACGGGTCGTACTGCATATATACCTCGACCGAAGGTGGTGGACCTAATAAGCATGTATACAAACAAACACATGTACAAGTAGCCCTAGATGGTAGTCTGATAATTTTGGATTATAAAAATACTAGTTTGGAATAAACAATGTTATGAGTAAGTTTTATCTTGGGTGATACAATATATTTAACACGCTATATAAATGTACGTAACACCCCGGACCCACTATCAAGCATATACAACTCTCAGTTGAGAACAAAGGTTTTGGGAATAATTGTGCAAACCACATGCTATAGCTGCACACACATGAAAGCTGTCAAAGTTTCAGATGACATTAAATTTAGTTATTTGCTTTTTGGGTGATGTAAAAAGGTTTTGTACAGATACACCAGATCTTCTTTTTTTTCTCTCTCGACCGGCCGATTGACACTTTTCAAAAAAATTCTTGTAAACCAAAAAATAACAAGAGCTGTCACATGACAGCACGCTTGACTATTCGAAAGGTTGTTAGTGAAATGGGTTTTTTGTCTAAGAACAGGAGTATTGTGTAATTGTCTATAAGAAATAAGGTCAAAGATATGAAACTTGTTCAAAGACCTTCGTAAATGTACATTACATTCAAAGCCTTACTCTGAATTCTGTAAGCCAACTGGAGGGAAAAGGAGGGGATAATTTCAAAGAAATACATAATCTTGTAAATTTGATCATGAATAACTTTGTAACTTTTCAAAATTGATATGTATTGAATTAAAAAAGCATGCCCGCTGCATGCTGCGTAATTATTCATGATAGTTCAAAAGAAAGCTATTTCGAGTATCTCCATGTTAGTCTGGTACAAACTGTGACAAAATTCTAAGTTAAAAGGGGCATAAATGTGTCAAAAATCAAAAAAAATGGTGAAGATGTTGACAGTAAACATACATTTTAAGTTTAAGTCCATAAAAAAAATTAAAGTTAAAAAGGGGCATAAATCTGTCAAATATAAAAACAGAGTTATGGGGATTGTTTGCTCAGATGATGATGTTGATGGTAGACACATACTTTGAGTTTTAAGTCAATACCTTTGATAGTATTCAAGATATTTAAATTTATAAAAATCTTTAACAAAAAATTCTAAGTTAAAGAGGGGCATAAATCTGTCAAAAATCAAAACAGAGTTATGAGGATTGTTTCCTCAGGTGCAGATGTTGATGGTAAAGATATATTTTGAGTTTCAAGTGAATACCTTTGATAATATGCAAGATATTTGAATTTATAAAAAAATTAACAAAAATTCTAAGTTAAAAAGGGGCATAAATCTGACAAAAATCATAACAGAGTTATGCAGATTGTTTGCTCAGGTAAAGATGTTGATGGTAAACATATAGTTTGAGTTTCAAGTAATATACAAGATATTTGAATTTATAAAAAACTTTAACCAAAAATTCTAAGTTTAAAAGGGGCATAAATATGTCAAAAATCAAAACAGAGTTATGCGGATTGTTTGCTCAGGTGAAGATGTTGATGGTAAAGATATCTTTTGAGTTTCAAGTCAATACCTTTGATAATATGCAATATATTTGACTTCACAAAAAACTTTAACCAAAAATTCTAAGTTAAAAAGGGGCATAAATCTGTCAAAAATCAAAACAGAGTTATTGGGATTGTTTCCTCAGGTGAAGATGTTGATGGTAAACATATAGTTTGAGTTTCAAGTCAATACCTTTGATAGTATTCAAGATATTTGACTTTATTAAAAACTTTAACCAACGCAGACGCCGACGCCGACACCGACGCCGAGGCGAGTGCAATAGCCTCCTTATTCTTCGAATAGTCGAGCTAAAAAAGTAGTGGCCTCACAAAGAGCTTATGTTTTAAGTTAAGTTAAAGCAGTACTACTAGTTTCAGGCAACAAGAGCTCTCAAGAAGTTTTTATTACCCTTCCATCAAATTTGCAGTCTTCTGATAGGTCAACGATCCGTAAATAGATATTGATATTTACGGGCAAGCCGGTAATATACACTTGACTTAACCCTGTTACTGCACCCCATGCTAAATGTGAGATTGTTTGCTGCGCATAGTATGTCAATGTATAAGTCCGTGCTGATTTGTGACATCACGTAGTGACATTGAGGTATCATGAGGGGATTTGAAGGTCTCCTTACGTTCACCTGTTAAATGAATAAAATATAAAGGGAATCTTTCAATAGTTAAGAAAGGGAAGGGTAATAAAATTGTTATTTGTTCTTTGACATGATATATGGGGATATATTACCCGCCTCGACATAATATTACACTCGCCTAACGGCTCGGGTAATATAAGTCTAGGCGGGTAATATATCCCCATATACCACTTCAAAAACCAAATAACATATACTATATAGATCATCAATAGCAGAAAGGGTAAATTTTGACCTTGGGCTCATGATTTTCCTATACTAAATAAAGATGCCCCTGGGCAGGGTCAATTTTGACCCGGGGGTCAAGATTTGAATAATCTTGGTAGAGGGTCACCAGGTAATGACACAAGCTGAAGAAGATCTTTTAAAAAAATTCCTAAATAAGACTATATAAAAACAAGTTAGCCCCAGGTGAGGTCAATTTTAAACCACAAGTCATAATTTGAACTCTTTAAGTAGAGGTCCACTTGGTTATACCACATGCCAAATATTTAAACTCTAGGCCTTGTGGTTTCAGACAAGAAGATTTTTAAAGTTTTTCCTACATTAAGCCTATGTAAAAACAAGTGACCCCCGCATGGAGCTAATTTGGACCTAGGGGTCATAATTTGAACAATCTTACTAGATGACCATTAGGTTATGCCACATGCTAAATTTTTAAGCTCTAGGCCTTGTGGTTTCAGAGAAGAAGATTTTTTTAAGTTTTTCCTATTTGTTGCCATAGCAACCAGAGTTCTGCATGGAATGGAATTCTTTAATCAACAAGATTCATTTGTACAAATTTAAGAGAACTTAATGCAAGGATGCTTCTAGCCAAGTTTGATGATATTCTATTAAGTGGTTTATGAGGAGTCAATTGAAGCAAATGTGGACACCTGACGGATGCCAGACTTTCCTATTTCTTTAATGCACACTGTGACAGCCCCCTTTGTATCTGGGGGTATATTTTATTTAATTTGGCTCTCAAATGGTGCAAAATACCTACTTGACAAACGTTCCTGTTTCACTCCATCAGAAGATTTATCACAGGGAAGTTTATAGCACAGGATATTTTCAGAACAAAAAGCTCTGTCAGAGAAATCTGGTAAAAAGTCTCTCCTCCAGTCACATGTACAATTTGTTTCTGTATAGTATCTAGCATCTCCCTTGGGTGAATAACACTCAGTCTGCCCATCTTGCGCGTTGCATGTTGTTCTTTTCTCATAACACCTGGAGTAAGAGTCTGTTTTTCTGCGCCTTGAGTTGTAAAATTTGTCCACATATTTACAAGGCCGACATTCAAGATCTGGTATATTTTCTGGAAACTTCAAAACTGGCTCTTCACCTAGATTATTTCATACAACATGTTATATATTTATCTCTATGAACATTGTAAATTAGATAAACTGATATCATGTGGCCATATGCAATGTAAAGACAAAAGGATCATGTTGGTCTTATATAGTTCACCTGAGTACCAGTGCACTTACAGTACAGGCCTGGAGGATTATGCAAAATACGCGAAGTGTGGAGTGAGTGGAAATAACGTGACTTCGCGTAACTCGGAGAAATCAAAGGACTGAAAGTACTGGAGGATTGATTGTCTCTGAACAACACAGTCTGCACACATACATGTGTAAATATCAGGACAACACAGACTGTACACATACATGTGTAGATATCAGGACAAGCCTTACACAAGTAAAGTTATAAACTAGAGACACAACTGTCCACAAATTTTGACTTTTAACCATTTGTGTAAACTTTACTTTTGAGATAGGAACCCATGTGCTTACCTTATGCGTTCAGTGACTATGCTCAACTACCCTATGAAGTATCATAGCTGTGAATGGTAACTGAGAAGTGGGTTTTGACAAAACGGAACTGAAAATTCATAGTTTGAACAACTTTTAATGTCATTCAAAAGTTATGGGAAATGCCTATAGGGTTGATTGTATTGTGACAATTGATTGATTCGGATTTAATGTCGCACTCAACAGCTAGTTAAGGTCATATGGCAACTTTGTGCTTTCATGGAGGAGGAAGACCCGAGTGCTAATTGGGGCATTATTTCAGTCACGAGCGGGAACCTGGGTAGAACCTAGATAGCTTCCAGACATAAAAGATTCCGACCAAAGTAGGGCACGAGCCTACAGCAGTGACGGACAAGTGATCATCAGTCAGTGACCTTAACCACTCGGCCACAGATGCCATTGTATGATGCAAAGCGATTGTCTGAAGTTTCAAGGCTTTAATGTTTACCGAGAAAGTGAATTTTAAGAAAGCTTAACCAGATTTAAGACGACAGTGCCAACTGACGTCAGGAAGGTTATGACAATGGCTCTTCTGTTTTTCATAGAAAAGCTAAACAAGAAGACGCGGCAATGCCGCCAAAGCAGGTTTAAACAGCGCCTGTAGAAATTGTAGAATTAAAAAAACAAGAGGGCCAAGATGGCCCTATATCCCTCACCTTGGTACAAGTCCACTTGCCTGGTGGAAGATCACTAGATAATGTTATATACCAAATAAGTTTTCCTATATACGCCTTTGTAAAACAAATGATCCCCCCACCCCGGGCAAGGTCAATTTTGACCCCAGGGGCATAATTTGAACAAACTTTAAAGAGGTCTACTAGGCAATGCTACATGCCAAATATCTAAGCTCTAGGCCTTGTGGTTTCAGAGAAGAAGATTTTTAAAGTTTTTACTATATATTCCTATGCAAAACTAAGTGACCCCCGGTGCGGGGTCAATTTTGACCGGGGGGGTCATAATTTGAACAATCTTGGTAGAGGTCCACTAGCCAATGCTACATGCCAAATATCTAAGCTCTAGGCCTTGTGGTTTCAGAGAAGAAGATTTTTTAAGTTTTTCCTATATATTCCTATGCAAAACTAAGTGACCCCCGGGGCGGGGTCAATTTTGATCGGGGGCTCATAATTTGAACAGTATTGGTAGAGGTCCACTAGCAAATGCTACATGCCAAATATCTTAGCTCTAGGCCTTGTGGTTTCAGAGAAGAAGATTTTTTAAGTTTTTCCTATATATTCCTATGCAAAAACTAAGGGCCCACCCGCGCGGGTACAATTTTGACCCGGGGGTCATAATTTGAACAATCTTGGTAGAGGTCCACTAGACAATGCTACATGCCAAATATCTAAGCTCTAGGCCTTGTGGTTTCAGAGAAGAAGATTTTTAAAGTTTTTCCTATTTATTGCCATAGCAACCAGAGTTCTGCATGGAATGGAATTCTTTGAACAATTTTGGTAGAGCTTCATGCAAGGAACATTCCTGCATAGTTTTATCAACATTGGCCTAGAGGTTTCAGAGGAGATGTCATTTGAATCAAATGTTGACGGACGACGGACAATCATCGATCAGAAAAGCTCACCCTGGCATAGCCAAGTGAGCTAAAAACAGTCATCTTGACTCCTCTCTATCTTAGTTACAGTGCCCTTGACCTTGACCCTTGTGACCTTGGGCCCAAATTTTTTTTCGCTTCAATTAAAAAATTTTTTTTTACATTTTTAGTAACAGTGACCTTGACCCTAGTGACCTTGACCCCCCCATTTGTTTTTGCTTAAAACAATCTAAAAACTAAAAATACATAAAAAAATATTTTTACTAACAGTGACCTTGACCCTAGCCTTGACCTTGACCCTAGTGACCTTGACCGCGAAAATTTTTGTTTTGCTTAAAACAATCAAAATACTAAAAATAAATAAAAATCTATTTTAGTAACAGTGACCTTGACCTTGAGCCAAGTGACCTTGACCCAAGAAAAATGTTTTTTGCTTAAAACAATCTAAACACTAAAAATAAATAAGAATCTATTTTTAGTAACAGTGACCTTGACCTTGACCCTAGTGACCTTGACCCCCCAAAAAAAATGTTTTGCTTAAAACAATCAAAATACTAAAAATAAATAAAAATCTATTTTAGTAACAGTGACCTTGACCTTGAGCCAAGTGACCTTGACCCAAAAAAAATTTTTTTTCCTTCAAACAATCTAAACACTAAAAAATAAATAAAAATCTATTTGTAACACTGACCTTCACCTTGACCCTAGTGACCTTGACCCCGAAAAAAAATTTTGTTTGCTTAAAACAATCAAAAAACTAAATTTAAATAAAAATCTATTTTTAGTAACAGTGAACTTGACCCTAGTGACCTAGACCCCGAAAAAAGTTTTTTTTGCTTAAAACAATCAAAAAACCAAAATTAAATAAAAATCTATTTTTAGTAACAGTCACCTTGAGCCAAGTGACCTTGACCCGAAAAAAAATTTTTTGGCATAAAACAATCTAAAAACTAAAGGTAAATAAAAATCTATTTTTAGTTACACTGACCTTGACCTTGACCCTAGTGACCTTGACCCCGAAAAAAATTTTTTTGCTTAAAACAAAAAAAAAACTAAAATTAAATAAAAATCTATTTTTAGTAACAGTGACCTTGACCCTAGTGACCTTGACCATAGTGACCCAAAGCTTCCTCTCCACGCAAGCTACCTACAGACCAAGTTTCATTACAATTGGTCACTCCTAACTCAAGTTATTGAGTGGAAACCATTTTTCTCTTTTTAGTAACAGTGCCCTTGACCTTGAACCAAGTGACCCCTAATGCAATCCCAAGCTTCCTCTCTACACAAGCTACCTACACACTGAGTTTGATTGCAATTAGTCACTCCTAACTTGAGTTATTGAGCGGAAACTATTTTTCTATTTTTAGTTACAGTGACCTTGACCTTGACCCTAGTGACCCCAAATGCAATCCCAAGCGGCGTCTCCACGCAAGCTACCTACACACCAAGTTTCATTGCAATTGGTCACTCCTAACTAAAGTTATCCAACGGAAATTTTTGACGCCCGCCGACCCGCCCGTCATACGACATCGCCATTCTAATAAGTAGGTTTTTTGAAAAAACCTGCTTAAAAAGGATAAATCAATCTTTTGTTATAAATTGATTCATTATATACCTATTGTAGAACAAGTACTTGCAGCTTACATTAACTATCCCAATGAGTGCTTCCAAAATACTGTGAATTGCAATATACCGGGTCTATTGCGCACCCCTTGTCATTACCAGCCTCCCTACCATGCTGTTTTAAATTTTCATAACTTGTCTAAAACAACAACTGAATGTTTTAATAGCAGGCTATTATCTTTCATATTTAACATAATATTAGACTCTTGTAGTATTTCGTAACAAGTAATGAAAATAATAATTATAATAATGATAATAATAATTATTATTATTATTATTATTATTATTATTATAATGATGATGATGATGATGATGATGATGATGATGCAATATAATTAATGCCAGAATTTAGTGTAGCAAAAGAATCATGGCAAAGTTTGAAAGTTTTAGTTACAATACAACACAATACAATAAATCCTATTTGTATTTATATTGAGTAAATATCTGTTCTTTGTAAATGACAGCATGATCCAGAGAAATAAATTTGATTCTTCCTTTAGATTATTGCATTTCTGTCTACATTTAAAAATCGATTTAAGACATGTAGATCTATGTGATTTCTTACAGCTATTCGTACCCAGGTACCAACCAACTTCGGAAAAATGCGGACATTTTCGTACCATTTACGAACCACGAGTTTACATACCTAGTGGTTCCATAACATATAACAATGTTCCGATAGTTTATGAACACAAAATTAATATCGGTAAAAGACTTTAAATTATTCAGCCTGACTAGTTGTCTTTAAGTGTCTCCGGTCTAACTAGTTGTGTTCAAAACCGCGTAGGAAACTAGTTCTATACAGAACAGATACCTCGTTGATTTTTTAGTTACAAATTTTAAGAAAAACAACAAAATAATATTACGCTATTCTGAAATGTTTTGATATTATTTAGATCTGTTACTATATAATTTTAAAACAGAAGACAGTATAATTCGTAACAAGAGACTTTAACTAGGAATTTCTAAGTACAAATCAAGAAAATTTTTCACAGAGTTATCTTCTTTTGCTTACAGATAGGTCTTACGATGGTACATAAGTACTCCAACTTTCAAAGTAATATCTCAAATGGTTAAGTTAACAAGTGAACAAGAATGAAAATTTAACTGAGTTTCTAAGTCAAAAAGGGCCATAATTCAAATAAAATCCTTGACAGAATTACCTTCTCCTGCCCATGTTTGGGAATCATGATGGTAAACAAGTATTCCAACTTTCAAATTAATATCTCAAACGGTTCAGTCAAAAAGTGGACTGGTACGAAAAACTTAACCAAATTCTAAGTCGATAAAAGGCCTTAATTTTTAAAACAAATCCCTGACAGGGTTACCTTCTCTTGCCTACAGATGGGGGTAATGATGTGAAATAGCATTAAAAGTTTCAAAGCAATATCTCAAAGGGTTAAGGCAATAAGTGGATTTTACCCATATTCAATGTATTTTCTAAGTCAAAAAGGGGCATAATTCTGTCAAAAACCTTGACAGAGTTCTGTCCTCTTGTCTGTTGATGAAGGTCGTGATGGTAAACAAGTATGGTTAGTTTCAAAGCAATACCTCAAATGGTTTTGAAAATAAAGTGAGGTGGTACGAAAAACTTAACCAAGCTCAATACACTTTCTAAGTAAACAAGAGCTGTCCCTCACAAGTGACGAATGCCCCCGAAAGAGGTGCCTCACAGTCTGTGTCCTCTCCATGTGCTCAATAAATGTGCTATGTAATTTTAAAATCCTTCCATGCATGACAGAGTAATCATGCATACAGTATTCCATTACTTTAAACACTAAGTGTGACCTTGACCTTTGAGGTAGGGACTTGGGTATTGCACGCGACACATCCGCTTGATGTGCTAGACATTTGTGCCAAGTTATTTTAAAATCCTTCAAAGCATAATAAAGTTATAGTCCGGACACAAATGTATGCATATATACAGGATTCCATTACCTATAAACTCTAAGTGTGACCTTGACCTTTGTGGTAGGGATGTGGGTCTTGCACGCGACACGTCGTCTTGATGTGCTAGACATTTGTGCCAAATTATTTTAAAATCCTTCAAGGCATGACAAAGTTACAGTCCGGACACGAATGTGTGCATATATGCATATATAGAGGAATCCATTACCTTCAAACTCTAAGTGTGACCTTGACTTTTGTGGTAGGGACGTGGGTCTTGCACGTGACACGTCGTCTTGATGTGCTAGACATTTGTGCCAAATTATTTTAAAATCCTTCAATGCATTACAAAGTTACAGTCCGGACACGAATGTGTGCATATATGCATATATAGAGGAATCCATTACCTTCAAACTCTAAGTATGACCTTGACCTTTGAGCTAGGGACGTGGGTCTTGCACGTGACACATCGTCTTGATGTGCTAGACATGTGTGTCTAGTTATTTCAAAATCCTTCAATGCATGACAAAGTTACAGCCCGGACACGAATGTGTGCATATATAGAGGATTCCATAACCTTCATACTCCAAGTGTGACCTTCACCTTTGAGGTAGGGATGTGGGTCTTGCACGCGACACGTCGTCTTGATGTGCTAGACATGTGTGCCAAGTTATTTTAAAATCCTTCAATGCATGACAGAGATACAGTCTGGACACGAATTTGTAAGTGGGGACGCACGGACGGACGGACGGACGGACAGACGGTGCGATTTTAATATGCCGCCCAAAAGGGCCATAATTCTGTCAAAAACCTTGACAGAGTTATGTACTCTTGTCTGTAGATGGAGGTTATGATGGTAAACAAGTATGGTAAGTTTCAAAGCCATACCTCTAATACTTTTGAAATAAAGTGGGGTGGTACGAAAAACTTAACCAAGGTGTGACGCCAACGCCGACGCGAGTAGGATAGCTCCCCTTTTCATAGAAAAGTCGAGCTAAAAACTGAATATATGGAACTACTTGTTTGTATGTTGTGCGTTCGGCCATAAGGAAGCTATACTCTGTTAACATTGGCCCGATTGAAAATCAATCGATCCAAAAAGGAAAACGACTCCATTCAGGAGCGTCACTTGTCCACCGTTTGGAGTGAACATTTTGATCGCGGGACTTAGCATTTCTCAGAGTATTTTGGAGTGGCTTTGAGTGAAAATATTTATTAATTAAAATGTTGGTAAAATACACCTGTTGAAATTAAATCCAATGAATCACAAAGATTTAATCAGACATCGCTGCTGATGTACGCCGCTACTGTATACTATCAAAGCGTTATGTTTTTGTTTTATTTTATTGATTCAGAAAGTAGAGTGATTTTTATCAGAACCTAAAATATTTACCACCTTTGTGTTGACTTAAAACATTTTTTTCTGTTTTTTATTATTCATTGTTCCAGCAGGGGAGTAGGTGTATAGTGAGAGCAAACTTGGTTTAAGTGAGAAAATTGAGAGCAAACTTGACAAAATGGTGGAAAACGTGTTTTTTAACTAGGTCAAACGCATTCATACCAGGAAAAGTCGTTTTCTGTACACTAGGAAGTTATGTTAATATGTCGTTAGTCAACAGTTTTATGTTACCTTCACTCGGTTCTTTGTTTCCACCCGCAATGATTCGCAGTTTTGAAATTATTGAAGGTTGAATCTGAGCAGGTGGAAGCTTTCACGAATAGAAACCGAAAGTGCCCTGGTCATTTATCAAAATTTTCATCCAAATCGATAGATGTTGAGGCCACAGATCGATTGTTTTACGAGAAAATATATTGGAAGTATTTACCTGCACTTCACTGCGATTATGAGTGTTTTTATACTCTAATATCTTCGTTTAAACACATTTTGGAGACAAACTTTATACTTTAATACTTTTTAAAGACAAACTTGTCACGCGCGATTCACTTAGTATACGACTTGTTTGAGGTTGTCGACATTCCCTGTTAATTTTATTTTATATCCAGATTCTAAGTTTAAGATATCTAAAAGAAATTAGCAAGGTTTAGCTGCGGGCTGACATGGTTAGGCTAAAAGCTAAAACAGTCTAGAAAACCAAAAGGCCTCAGCTAACTACTTGGTTTCTATGTCGCTCTAAATGTAGCTATTTAAAAAGCCTACACAGTTTATATCACTGCTATGTTGAGGGTGTTATTATGTTTAAAAAAATGATACACAATATGTTTAGTGAATTGGCATCTGGTTAAAAACGTTTAATATATATACTATACATAATAAGAAACTTCCCCTACTTCATTGGTCAAAAATTCCCCCATATTCTGTCAACCTTTGACCATCTTTTTTTTTCACCGAACGATGCATCATGAAATACTCTTTAAACGCATACATAACAATGAGTCCCCCGTTTTGTTTTCAGCCAGGAATGTCCAAACAAACTTGGGGGAAGTTTCTTTTTTTGTAAAGTATATATATGTCACATATAGACGAGTCTTATTGGCCAAGATATGTTGCATCGTTTATTAGGGTTTTTTCGTTGGTACCGGTTTCCCACATGACTAACGCCCCCAGAAGAGGTGAATTATTTTAGGTTTCGGAGGATAGTGCAAGATACATGTGTAGAAAGCGTCCAGATTCCAGAGACACCCCTGGTTCTATAACATGACAGGTGTATAGCACCCATACATGGGACCTCGGTTTAAGTCTCATATCCGAAAGACTGTTAGTAATATGTTTTGGTCAGCCCCGGGAATCGAACCCGCAACCTCGTGATTACAAGTCTCGTGCTCAACCGATTAAGCTAACCAGGCTTACTCAAGGTAATGTTACCTGCCCAGTCCACAAAAGTATTTGTATTATGTACTGTAGTGTAACGGACTGGACTTGTAAGGATCGTAAGTTCGATTTTCCGCTCTAATAACATGTCTTTCGGCCTAGACCTTAAACCGAAGTCCTACATTTATGTATCTGTGATATACGCCGGACTTGTGAAGGGACAAAGGGGTGTCTCCGGAACTGAGATTGTATATTGCACCCTCGTTTCAGATGCGTTGGTTATGTGAATTATTCAGCATCAATCAAAATTTATATACATTTATTCAAAAGAAGACTTTACAGCGAATGTTTAAACTACATTGTATTAGTGCGTTGATTTTCTGTTTCCACATTATATCATCATCAACCATGAAACTCTTAAATACTGTACGTGCAAATTACGTATTTGCGATTCACTTCTTGGATTTTTTTATACTAAAACATGCTTGTTTGGAAATGCATTTTATGCTTAAATATAAATAATACTTAATTTCAGGACACTGCGACGAAGTTTGTGTATCAAAGCTTACTTCCTACTTTAACAGTGTCATGAAACGAACTTTCAAAAAGCTCATTTTGAATTACTTTACATAAGTCCAGCCACAAAATTCCACCAGGGCTGACGTCATGAACTTTTCACACATGTGACGGATTTTATGAATACATTTATTACTGTTTATATGATTTAGATTATAAGGAGTCTATTTTCACTTGTGCAAATTAGATGCATAGGACCTGGCTCTTTAAAATTACACCGATGTAATAACTTAATTGTAGCATAAAACAAGAGCTGTCCCTCACAAGTGACGATTGCCCCCGAAAGAGGTGCCTCACAGTCTGTGTCCTCTCCATGTGCTCAATAAATGTGCTATGTAATTTTAAAATCCTTCCATGCATGACAGAGTAATCATGCATACAGTATTCCATTACTTTAAACACTAAGTGTGACCTTGACCTTTGAGGTAGGGACTTGGGTATTGCACGCGACACATCCGCTTGATGTGCTAGACATTTGTGCCAAGTTATTTTAAAATCCTTCAAAGCATAATAAAGTTATAGTCCGGACACAAATGTATGCATATATACAGGATTCCATTACCTATAAACTCTAAGTGTGACCTTGACCTTTGTGGTAGGGATGTGGGTCTTGCACGCGACACGTCGTCTTGATGTGCTAGACATTTGTGCCAAATTATTTTAAAATCCTTCAAGGCATGACAAAGTTACAGTCCGGACACGAATGTGTGCATATATGCATATATAGAGGAATCCATTACCTTCAAACTCTAAGTGTGACCTTGACCTTTGAGCTAGGGACGTGGGTCTTCCACACAACACGTCGTCTTGATGTGCTAGACATTTGTGCCACGTTATTTTAAAATCCTTCAATCCATGACAAAGTTACAGTCTGGACACGAATGTGTGCATATATGCATATATAGAGGAATCCATTACCTTCAAACTCTAAGTATGACCTTGACCTTTGAGCTAGGGACGTGGGTCTTGCACGCGACACATCGTCTTGATGTGCTAGACATGTGTGTCTAGTTATTTGAAAATCCTTCAATGCATGACAAAGTTACAGTCCGGACACGAATGCGTGCATATATAGAGGATTCCATAACCTTCATACTCCAAGTGTGACCTTCAACTTTGAGGTAGGGATGTGGGTCTTGCACGCGACACATCGTCTTGATGTGCTAGACATGTGTGCCAAGTTATTTTAAAATCCTTCAATGCATGACAAAGTTACAGTCCGGACACAAATTTGTAAGTGGGGACGCACGGACGGACGGACAGACGGACGGACGGACGGACGGACAGACGGACAGACGGTGCGATTTTAATATGCCACCCTTCGGGAGAATAAAAACCAGGCAGATATAAGTTGTTTGAGGTAGTCTCATGTAGAACAAACACTGGTTTATGTGTGCTCAAAGGAGAATCACATGCACTTATACACGGACCTATATACACGTATATGTATATAGGTCTGTGAATTAGAAATGCGGTGTTAAAAGATATTCAGTTCATTCCATTCATTTGTACACGTAATTTCTTTCTTGGAGTATACTAAGTGAATCGTGTGTGACAAGCTTGTCTTTAAAAAGTATTAAAGTATAAAGTTTGTCTCTAAAATGTGTTTAAACGAAGATATTGGAGTATGAAAACACTTATACTCGCAGTGAAGTGAAGGTAAATACTTCCAATATATTTTCTCGTAAAACAATCGATCTGTGGCCTCAACATCTATCGATTTGGATGAAAATTTTGATAAATGACCAGGACACTTTCGGTTTCTATTTGTGAAAGCTTCCACCTGCTCAGATTCAACCTTCAATAACTTCAAAAATGCGAATCATTGCGGGTGGAAACAAAGAACCGAGTGAAGGTAACATAAAACTCTTGACTAACGATATATTTATATAACTTCCTTGCATACAGAAAACGACTTTTCCTGGTATGAATGCGCTTGACCTAGTTGAAAAACACTTTTTCCACCATTTTGTCAAGTTTGCTCTCAACTTTCTCACTTAAACCAAGTTTGCTCTCACTATACACCTACCCACCTGTCCAGGAACTGTCAAAGCCAACATTTTTCCAGTAACAATTTAATCTCATTTATTTTAATGAACAACCTTTGCCGAATAAATTGTTTTTACTGCAACCTATTTTAATCATAAAGATAAAGTCGCAGATGTCACGAGATCAAAGAACAATCGCCGATGCTACATTGTACATGTGAGTTATTCTGATCTTAGTTAAGCACGTAGCATCAAAAAGACTGAGATATTTGACTGTATAAAAATGTTAAAGTAGCTCTGGACAAAAGTCTGATAATTTTGGATTACAAGAGGGCCAAGATGGCCCTATATCGCTCACCTTAGATGACAATATGTGACCAAACTTCAACTCTAAACTATTATCATAAACACAAACATTCTGTTTGACCTTGACAAGGCAAACCTTTTGACCAATTTACATGATGATTGGGTTGTAAATGTCACCTGTAAAATTCATGAAGATAGAATGAAAATTGCAACCTCTATTGCATACACAAGGTTTTTCTATGATCTGACCGGGTGACCTTGTTTTTGACCCTAGATGACCCAAGTTCGAACTCAACCTAGATTTCATCAAGGCAATTATACTGACCAAGTTTCATGAAAATCCAATGAAAAATGCAACCTCTATTGCACACACAAGGTTTTTCTATGATTTGACAGACTGACCTTGTTTTGACCCCAGATGACCTATATTCAATCTCGACCTAGATTTCATCAAGGCAATCATATTGACACAGTTTCATGTAAATCCAATGAAAAATGCAACCTGTATTGCGTACACAAGGTTTTTCTATGATTTGACCGAGTGACCTAGTTTTTGACCCCAGATGACCCATATTCGAACTCCACTTAGATTTCATCAAGGCAGTAATACTGATCCAGTTTCATGAAGATAGAGTAAAAAATACAGCCTCTATTGCATACACAAGGTAAAGTGTGGAAGGACGGACGGACGACCTTACAAATGGGCATTGTTTGGTACTTTCCATTGCCTCTAATGATAAGAAAGTAGCCAACAAGTCCCTATATAAAGTATTAAAAGTACCCAATATGTGCCCCTTTTTTTGTTGGCTACCTGACGGAATGAATGATATAGTACCCAATATATGCCCATATGCGGGCCCGGACAGACGGACAGACGGACTCACATTTTGATACTTATGTGGCTAGCCTTTTGTTCTCCCCATTGTTCTTTTTAGCCACTTAACAGAAAATAGCCACATCACAGCATTACGAAATGAATGACATCTACATCTAATGTACTGTTACCTATTGTCTGTATAGCCACCTAAGTACCACAATGTGAGCACGGACGGACGGACGGACAGGAGACGGACACCAGGCGATCACAATAGCTCACCTTTGAGCACTTCATGCTCAGGTGAGCTAATAAAATCAATTGTTTGGAATAGATAATGTTATGAGTAATTTATTTTTTTTGGTGGTACAATATATTGAACACGCTATACAAATGAACCTCGGTCGGCAAATATTTTTGAATTTGATATGCATACAACACAAAAACAATTCAGGTGTAGATACATTTCTACCGAATATAATAAATTAGATTTTTATGTCCTGTAAACTCGTTCATTTACCTGTAAAACCACGCTAAGTGTGGTGATTTTCTCCGTACGCGAAGTCACTTCAGGCATTCCAAACTCGCTAAAAGTCAAGCTATTTGTCTCCGAGTTACTCCCACGGTGTGGAGTGAAAAACTCGTCACTTCGCGTTTTTTGCATAATCTTCCTGGCCTGTACTGTACCTAAGGAAGTCAATTGTTTTTTACTAAAGGGAGTCTTTAGTTGCTAAGGAAGTCACTGGTTGTCAGGGACATATGTTAAAAGTCACCAGCTGCCAGGAGCAGTCTTGGTTGCTAAGGAAAGCACTGGTAACTAGGGGAAGTTAGGATTGCCAAAGAAGTCAACTGTTGCTTGTTGCTAAAGACAAATGGTTTCTAAGGAAGTCACTGGTGGCAAGAGAATGCTAAAGGTTTCTTAGAAAGTCACTGGTTGCAAGAGGACTAAGTTGATGCTAAGGAAGTCAATGGTTGCTAATTAAGTCACTTGTTCCTGTTACAAGTCACAGGTTGCTCAGGAAAACACTGGTTGCTAGGGTCACTCACTGATAGCAAGGAAACTAAGATGCTAAGGAAGTCAATGGTTGCTAAGAAAGTCATTTGTTTTTCTTGGGGAAGTCATTCATCACTAAGAAAGCCAATGACTGCTAAGGACATCATTTATTCCTAAAGGGAAGTTACTGGTTGCTAATATAGTCTCTGGTTCCTTAGGAAGTCACTGGTTGCTATGTAAGTAACTAGTTGCTATGTAAGTTGCTAGTTGCTATAGGAACTAATTGCAAGCTAGGTGTTTCCTATACAGACAAAGTAGAGGGTGTGGTCAGTTTTGATCCCATGGGCAAAATTTTAACAAGCTTGTTAGAGGTCCACCAGACAATGCTACATACTAAATATACTTAAGGACAAAAGTTCTGTCCGGTATAAATAAAGTAACACAAAAACTGAAATTCGATATTTGTTCATAATTGGAAAAGCATAAGAATATCATCATTTTTTAATCAATTTACACATTTTCAATGTCATGACGTCGAATAGAATGTTCATGGGCGTTTAATGCACGTGCAACATGTGTTGTAGGCTCACTGACATCCAGCTGACATAAAATGCGCAAATTTTGCTATCTTGAAAGCTTTGAAATGACAACATATGTTGAGTATTTGTCTACTTTTTACGTTTTTCGATAAGACTATCCTTTGGTAACAAGAATTACTTTAAATATTTGTGATTATAAGCTGCATGTACATCAAACTTAGATAAATGTAAAATTCATGGTTTATGCCGTTACGGTTGATTGAATGTTTTTGTATAGAATTCTTATCACCTTGTGATGTAGCAAGTAGTCTCAATATATAAATTTGCAAATAAAAAATTAAAAATGACGTACAATCAAAATTTAATTAAACAATTTTGAACCGGACAGAACTTTTGTCCCTAAGTATATGTAAGATCTAGGCCTTGTGGTTTTTTAAATAAAGCTTATTTTAAGTTTTTCCTGTACCAAATGACCCCCTCCTGGGAAGAGTCAATTTTGATCCATGGGTCATGATTAGAACAGACTTGGCAGAGGTCAACTAGAAAATGCTACATACACAATAATTATAGAAGCTCTAGGCCTTGTGGTTTTGGAGATGAGATTTCTAAAGGTTTTCCTATATAAGTCTATATTAAACAAGTGACTCTTGACCCAAGGAACGAAATTTAAACAAGATAAAGCTTCAAACAAAATATCTAAGATCTGCGACAGGAAGATTTTTAATTTTTCAATATTTACTTATATGCAACCCCTAGGGTGGGGCCTATTTAAACAACAGGGGGATAGTTTAAACAATTTAGACCTACAACAAAATGCTACCTTCTAGAAATATCTTAGCTCTGGGACTTTGAGTTTTAGACTAAAAGATTTTTAAAGATTTTCCTAAATAACTCTATGTAAAATATGTGAACACCCAGACGGGGTCAATTTTAACACAAGGCACATGATTTAAACAAATTGGTAGAGGTCCACTAGACAATGCTACATACCAAATATCTATTTTATGTGTTTCCAAGAAGACTTTCAAAGATTTTTATATTTCTAGCTCTGACAGCAATGTTGTTCAGTCAGCTGGAACCATTTGAAGTTTTTCCTACATAAATCTATGTGAACCCCTAGGTATGGTAAATCATGAACCCAGGGTTAGGATTTAAACAAATTTCATGCGCCACTAGACCACATTGCATACCAAATATCTAAGCCCTTGTAGTTTTAAAGCAGATTTTTACAGGTATTTCAACAAGTTGATGTGAAACAAGTGACTCTAGGGAATGATTTTAAGAGACTTTGAAGAAGTCCACTAGACATTTTTACATACTAGATATCTAAGCTCTTAAGATTGCGATTTTGGAGCAGAAGATTTATAAAGGTTTTCCTATATATGTCTATGTACAACAAGTGACCCCTTGGGCAGGGCCAATATTGACCCTAGGGGCATGATTTGAACAAACCAGAGGTCCACTATACAATGCTGTATACTAAATATTGTAGCTTTGGGCCTTGTGGTTTCGGAGGAGAATGTTTTTATGGTTTTTCCTATTGATTCGTAAGCTATGTAAAACTAAGTGATCCCCGGGCAGGGTCAATTTTGACCCAGGGGGTCACAATTTTAACAATTTTTGTAGAAGTCCACTACATGCTAAATATCTTTATTGTAGACCTTGTGGTTTCAGAAAAGAAGATTTTTAAAGTTTTTCCTATATACATATGACTATGTAAAATCAGGTGACCCCAAGGGCGGGGTCAATTTTGACCAAGGGGTCATAATTTGAACAATCTTGATAGTGGTCCACTAGGCAATGCTACATGCTAAACATCTAAGCCGTAAGCCTTGTGGTTTCAGAGAAGAAAAAGTTTTCCAATTTGTTGCAATAGCAACCAGAGTTCTGCATGCAATTGAATTCTTTCAACAATTTTGGTAGAGCTCCATGCCAGGAAAATCAGTGCCAAGTTCCATTTACATGGTGATATTTGAAGGGAAATGTGAACAGCCGACATAAGACGTACTACATATGCGCTTATACTCACTTTAGCACTCTTTGCCAGGTGAGCTAAAAATACAAATAGAAATTACTTCCAATATCAATATTTCAGTATTTTCATCATAAAAATATCAGTCTTTTCATTCCATATTTGCATAAAAGCATTGTTATGATGTTGGCAGTTGCTGAGAATGCACAGATTGGAGAAATATGACGTCATTATGACACATCCTTGCAATTGGGTATCATTTTTTTATCCAGGTCTTTCCCATGAGATGTCTGTTAGTATATACAAGGTTATCTTACCAATCATTCTATACCGTTGTGAACTATGGAATAATCTTCAAGTTGCAGACGCGGATCTTATAAATAGAACTCAACACTATATTATTAAGTCAATTGAAGGGTTTACAAGGTTAACTCGGTCTGATATGTGCGAGTCAATGGTAGGTGCCATTTGCATAATGGGTCAGGTTGAAATCCGAAAACTTGCATTTTTGCACAAAATCATAACACTTCCCGCAGGCACCACGTCACACCAAATACTTACCAGAAGGTAATACCTATGTATAAACAGACCGCGTCATATGATAGGATATATGCCCGCTATTTGCAACTTGTTGTCAAAATACAAATTAAATACAATCATGGATTACTTCATTACGATTGACTTAAAAATCAGTAAATATTGTTGGAAGTCGGTTTGCAGAAAAGCAGTTCTATCTAAAGAACATGATCTCTGGATTCACAGAATGAACACTGATCGAGACTTTGAACAGTTTAAACATTTACATAATAGAATTGAGCCAGCAATACTTTGGTTACAGCCCTCAAACCGCAAAACTGACTTTCGTTAGTGCAGTATGTCCGCTTTGTCAATCAGTATTTACAGACAAAGTTAATCTGCTTATGCATGCTGCCATTAAGAGAAACGTTTTTTGAAAATATATGTAATGTGATAGGCAGGGAAATAATGACATTGTTAAAAAACATGAGTGCTGAAGACTTCAAGTATGTATTACTCGGTGCTAAATGCCGAAACAGTTTAATGCAAAATGTAGACTTTAAGATGTTTTATAGATTAACATTCTCTTATGTTAAAGAAACACATGCTGTCTATTTTAATGAAACTATATTAGAAGAAAACATGAACATTTTGCTGTTGAAAACAGATAAACAGATCACATACTGTGAATAAGTCAGTGCAGATCTATGTATCCTTGAATGTTCAAGGCATGTCCATCGTACGTATGAAATATAAATATTCATACATGTTCCTTTGTATGAAATTATCTATGCAAGATTATGTTTGTAAGCCATAAATGTATTGTGGCTTATATAACAAACTATTTGTCTATAATATGTTATTTGTAAATATGTTACTATCTCCCAAGAGGAGTATATCAAGAAATAAAGTAAAAAAAACTAGAACTGTCACAAGTGTGACGAATTATACCCCCACAATACAGCTTTGTCACAGAAGTATGGCAACCATAAGAAAGGAATGGCCACAAGGACATAGAGTTGAGTTATTATACAATAACTTGTGTAAATGAGACCTTGACCTTTCACCTACTGACCCCAAAGTCGAACTTGACCTGTATTTCATGATGTTACAGCTGTGTACCGAAAATTATTTAAATCGGTCAAGCCTTTCATGAGTTATCATCCGGAAACTGTTTTACACTTCAGAGTCACTGTGTCCTTGACCTTTGACCTACTGACCCCAAAGTCGAACTTGACCTGTATTTCATAAAGTTGCATGTGTGTACCAAAAATTATTTAAATCGGTCAAGCCTTTCATGAGTTATCATCCGGAAACTGTTTTACAGTTCAGAGTCACTGTGACCTTGACCTTTGACCTACTGACCCCAAAGTCGAACTTGACCTGTATTTCATAAAGTTGCACATGTGTACCAAAAATTATTTAAATTGGTCAAGCCTTTCATGAGTTATCATCCGGAAACTGTTTTACAATTCAGAGTCACTGTGACCTTGACCTTTGACCTACTGACCCCAAAGTCGAACTTGACCTGTATTTCATAAAGTTGCATGTGTGTACCAAAAATTATTTAAATCGGTCAAGCCTTTCATGAGTTATCATCCGGAAACTGTTTTACAGTTCAGAGTCACTGTGACCTTGACCTTTGACCTACTGACCCCAAAGTTGAACTTGACCTGTATTTCATGAAGTTGCATGTGTGTACCAAAAATTATTCAAAAGGGTAAAGTCGTTCATGAGTTATCATCCGGAAACCATGAAATGAACAGACCGACAAACCGACAAACCGACAAGCTCACTCCTATATACCCTCCCCAAACTTCGTTTTGTGGGGGTATAATAAAAGTCCCTAAATTACCTTTAATACGTATAATAAATGGAATAATGAATTTACTTATAAATGTAGACAGATGATAAAATTGAGTTCTATTTATTCTTAAATAATGTTGACATAAATACCTTTCTTTCATGCTATTGTCACTTCTTTACTAAACTAGACCTATCACTAAATGCGATTAATAACCCCGAAAGACTGCTTTATAAACTGAGGAAGTTCGTAGTAACGGAATACCTTACAAAAAAAAATTAATAAAACGAGATATTGTTCTTGGCAATAACTCTGTAATGAGTTAAGATATAGTTATGGTTCTTGTGCACTGCACTTCCTCTCAATGTGCTTGACCATTGAATGAAGTTGTATTGAATTCCAACCAGTAGTTTTCCAGTTATGCTCCGAACAAGGAAAATTAACAAAGGGCAATAACTCTGTTATTTGTCAAGATAGAGTTATGGTTCCTGTGCACTGCACTTCTTCTCAATGTACTTGACCATTGTATTAAGTTTTATTGAATTCCAGCCAGTAGTTTTCAAGTTATGCTCCAGACAAGGAAAAGTAACACAGGGCAATAACTCTGTCATTTGTCAAGATAGAGGTAGGTTCCTGTGCACTGCACTTCCTCTCAATGTACTTGACCATTGTATGAAGTTGTATTGAATTTAAACCAGCAGTTTTCAAGTTATGCTCCGGACAAGGAAAAGTAACAAAGGCCAATAACTCTGTAATCACTCAAGATAGAGTTATGGTTGCTATGCACTGCACTTCCTCTCAATGTACTTGACCACTGTATGAAGTTGTATTGAATTTAAACCAGCAGTTTTCAAGTTATGCTCCGGACAAGGAAAAGTAACAAAGGGCAAATAACTCTGTAATTAGTCAAGATGGAGTTATGGTTCTTGTGCACTTATAAGTTATATTGAATTCCAACCAGTAGTTTTCACGTTATCCTCTGGACAAGGAAAAGTAACAAAGGGCAATAACTCTGTAATTAGTCAAGATGGAGTTATGGTTCTTGTGCACTGCACTTCCTCTCAATGTGCTTGACCTTTGTATGAAGTTGTATTGAATTCCAACCAATAGTTTTCAAGTTATGCTCCAGACAAGGAAAATGCAACAGACCGCCTGACAAACCGCCCTCCGGACCGACAGACCAACCACCAAGTGACTCCTATATACCCCCCTAAACTTCGTTTCGGGGGTATAAAAATGTTGTCAGAAAGTGTTTTTTAACAAACAAAACAAAGTAGTCTAAATGACAGCTATTTCCTCTGCCACAAGTAGAAACATTAAAGGAATTAATATTACTGAGTGTAGTTTTCTCTCAGAGGTGCACAGCGTGAATTTCTAAAGCAAATAAAATGGAGTAAACATTTTGGCAAGAGTTTCATTCAAATCCATCAAGTGGTTTAGGAGATATTGAGCGGACACAAATTCATGACTCAAACGTTTGACCTTAAGTTGCGTCCTTGACTTTGAGCTAGTGTGACTGGATCATGGGCATAGATTCTACACATTATCTCGATATGATCATTTGACTGAATTTTCATCTAAATCCTTCAAAAAGTTTAAGAGATACTGAGCAGACATACTCAATTCTTTGGCCTTAAGTTGTGACCTGCTGCACACTAACTTGATGAGGTGAACATTCCACCATAGTTTCATCAAAATCCTTCAAAGGGTTGAGGAGATATGGAGAGGAGAGAAAATTCAAGTTGTGACCATAACCTTGACCCAATATGACCAGATCATAGGTTCTGTTCATCATCTTGAAATGGTGAACATTTGACCTGATTTTAATCAAAATCCTTCATGGGGTTGACAAATATGGAGCAGACAGGAAATTCAGGACTCTTGTGCCAGCTAGACCGGCTCATGGACTCTGCACATCATCTTGATGAGGTGAAAATCTGACCTGAGTTTCATCAAAATCCTTCAAGGGGTTAAGGAGATATGGAGCTGACTAGAAAAGTTACCGACAGACCTAAGACCGGATGGACAGAAGGACAGCAAATGCTTTTCCCACTTCGTGATGGGAGATAGAAGTACTGCCATTTATGAATAGCATGTACTTTCAATTAAACAAGAGGGCCAGTGCTTTTGCCTTGTGGGTGTGGTCAATTTTGACCCCAGGGGCATGATCTGTACAAAGTTGTTAGAAGACCGCTAGACAATGTTACATACCAAATATCTAAGCTCTAGGATGTGTGGTTTTAAAAAAGAAGATTTTTAAAGTTTTTCCTACACCAAGTGAAACCCCCAATCTTTGTAAAGGAATTATTTGAACAAACTTTGAACAGGTCCACTAGACAATGTTACACACTTAATATCTAAGTCTAGACTTGTGGTTTCGGAGGAGATTTTTTAAAGTTTTTCCTATTTGTTGCCATAACAACCAAAGTATGGAATGGAATTCTTTAAACACCTTTGGTAGAGCTTCATGCAAGGAACATCCCTGTCAAGTTTCATCAACATTGGCCTAGTGCTTGGCCTAGTGCTTTTAGAGGAGATGTCATTTGAAGCAAAGTGTTGACAAACTGACAGACGGAAGAGCAGACGGATGGACAACGGACAATCCTCAAACCTAAAAGCTCACCCTGGCACAAAGTGCCAGGTGAGCTAAAAAGTTACATTAGGTATGTTTTTTGTACAAAAAATGGTCATATTCACCATTAAGACATCTTTCTAAGTAATATATGAGCTACAAGTTATCTATCAAAAGTGGTCCTTGGACTTTAAACAAATTATCTGAAATGGAAGCAGTGCCAGAATCATTTGGTTGCATAACAACAATTGGATGCTGGTTTTTTTCTTCACTATCGAAATGGTGTCCGCAGCCAAAATGTTCTAGTCAGAACATGTCATTTTTGTAAGAAATGCTTGTTTCATCTTTTACCTGTTCAATACATGTTTAACCTATAGTTTTGTGTCAAAATAGCTTTACTTCACCTTATCAATTACCAGCAGATGAATTTGTCTAAGACTCAGACTTTTCTGACCCAGAATCCCAGGCAACTAAGTAAAATTTCAGGAAAACGAATCACTGTTTAATATTCCTTAACTACCGTTATATGTTAACATTGTGTCATATGCTTAAACTAACATGTTTAATTTTTTTAAACTAACATGTTTAATATGTTTAAAATTATATGTTTGCTATGTTCAAGTCCAGAATCTGTCACTACTACAAATGCAACATTTAATACTGGCAATATGATTTTTCTATGTTTACCTTTCTCACAATAGCCTGGTACTAAGCAGGCTCCAACAAACTCCCCAGTGTGAAAATCTCTAGCACAATGATATGTTTTGTTAGATTGTATTCTTTTGCACTTATCATTTTCCAGTGTCCAATCAGAGTCTCCAACATTAGGGCATCTGTCATGACATTTCACATCAAATGGAAAAGTTTTACATGCTGTAAATGCAAAACATATTTAAATCATATATGTAGGGCATCTTTTTATATCCCCCCCCCCCCCCACACACACACAAAGAATCAAGCATTAAATAATATATCAACTTAAAGGTTACAAGTAGAAGCCTTAAAAAACTTTTTTAAATTCAAATCTGTGACCTTCACCTCTGACATACAGACCAGCTTATAATATGTTGGATCTTCTACAGATCACAACTGATCTCCCTGCATAGTTTAAAGACAGTATGTCATATATTTCTTTATATTAGGATTTTGGTTTTTAAGAACTGTGACCTTGACCTATAGACTTTTGACAGTTTGGGTCACTGTGAACTTGACCTTTGACCCACTGACCCCAATAATGATGGGGATTATCTACTCAGTAAGACCAATCATCATATAAAGTTTGAAGACTGTGTGTCCAAAAAACTCAAGATATTGCTTTCAAAGTTCGGGACTCTATGACCTTGACCTTTGACCCACTGATTAAAAGTTCTACAGGGATCATCTACATGAAACAGGGAACCTTCTGAGCAAGTTTGATGAAAGTTGAATGAAAACTGTGACCTGTAGAGCGTTATCAAGAAAAATCTAATGGAGGTCATTGTGACCTTAACCTTTGACCTTTTGACCTGACAATATGATTCATCTACATGTTGCAGGAAACCTTCTGGTCAAGTTTCATGAAAGTTTAATGAAAATTGTGACCTGTAGAGTGTTATCAAGGAATTGCTTTCAGAGGTCACTATGACCTTGCCTTTGACCCACTGACTCCGAAAACAATAGAGATCATCTAAAATTGCAAGCATCCTTATCAGCAAGTTTCATCAAAGTAAAATGAAAATTGCAAACTGTAGAGCCTTATCAAGGAAAAGTTTAAGGACAGACAACAGACAAACCACCATGGCATAAGCTCTGCTGGACTTGGTCCAGTACAGCTAAAAACCTTTGCATGTTCTATACCAAACACTGAAATGCCAGATCCTTCAACAAAATTTATCTTCAGGGAGTGGAGCAGTGGTGTCGAGGTTAAGGTGTCTGCCACTCACCCTGTAGGTACTTCCTCATATGACACCAGTACTGGTTTTACCAGAAAGCGGACTCGAGAGTGACTCCATAAGATACAAGCTTTCTTCACAATTGAGCTAAAATAAATTGTTATAAACTATAAAATTTATCTAATTTCATTAAATTCTGTAAGAAACCTAGTGTAGTATCAGGGCCTATACAGTGTTGTATTAAACTGGCAAAATTTAATAGAAGAGGAATAGTATTGTGTATCTTACCTTCGCGCTTTTTAATGTGTTCCTTCTCAAATTTCACACTGTAAAAATACAAAGCAAAGAAGATTTAGATTAAATTTGCAATACTATGTTTTTATGAGTCTTGGTAAAATGTCACACGATTGACACACACAAGGAATATTTGTGAGAAAATATTTTGAAATTAAGTCTGGACCAGACAATGGTATATGACATGATTACCTTGAAATCCATTGGCCAATAGTAATAAAACTTGGCAGTGATGTTCTTTTTATGACCTTCTACCAAATTGCTGAAAGCAGATCCCTGCCAGATGGGCGGGCCAATACTGACCCCATGACCATGATTTGAACAATCTTGGTAGATGTCCACTAGGCAATGCTAGGCTTTGTAATGTTTAGCTCAGTGGAGTTGCAAGAGATGTTGTTTGAAACAAGAGGGCTATGTTGGCCATATATCACTCACCTGAAAACCTTAATAAGGAAGTCACTTGTTGATGATGGTAGTCAGTAGTTATTCAGAAAGCCACTGGTTACTAGGGAAAGTCACTGGTCTCTAAAAAGTCATTGGTCACTCAAAGTCCCCAGCTGCCACGGGCAGCCAATGGCTACTAACGAAATCATTGGTCTCTACAGGAAGTCAGTGACTACCAAAGAAGTCAGCTGTTCCTAGGGAAAGTCACTGGTTGCTATAAACTCACTGTTTGTTAGGGGATAAAGTTGTTGCTAATGAAGTTAATGGCTGCTATGGACGTCAACAGTGTCTTGGGGAAGTAACTGGTTGCTTAGGAAGTCATTGGTAGCTAAGGAAGTCATAGGTTGTTGATGAAGTCACCGGTTGTAAGGGAAGTCTATGGTTGCTAAGGAAATAGTGGTTGCTGGGTAAGTTATTTGTTGCTATAGGACCTCATTGGAAGGTAGGTTTTCCAATTACTCTATATAACAAGAGGGCCAAGATAGCCCTATAAAGATGGCCCTATATCGCTCACCTAGCTACCATTGGCTATAATACAAGGTCATCAATAGCATAAAGGGTCAATTTTGACCTGGAGGTCATGATTTTAACCATATTGGTACAGGTCAACTGGCAATCATGATACATACCAACAAGAGCTGTCCATAAGACAGCAAGCTCGACTATTGTGGGTGTTTGCTAATAAAACAAAACTTTTATCAGTATAATAGCAAAACAAAATTCTGCTAACTATTAAGTATAAACTAGGAAAGTTGAATCATTCATAAAAAAAAGTCAAAATCTATCACTATATATTTAATTTTTGGTAAATTAATTGTTTGATACAAAATGTACCCCTGAACACTATTGCTAAGTTTGATATAACTACCATAAGTGGTTACTGAGATATGTGCATGATAGTACCTTGCATGCAAAACTTTAACCAAATTTTCAAAGTCGAACAAGGGCCATAATTTGCACTAAATTTAAACAAGAGTTATCTGTCTTGACTATGTGACACCCCTTAAGACATTAACAAAGTTTCAAGTCAATATCATAAGTGGTTACTGAGATATGTGCATGATAGTACCTAGCAGGCAAAACTTTAACCAAATTTTCAAAGTCAAACAAGGGCCATAATTTGTATCAAATTTATACAAGAGTTATCTGACTTGACTGTGTGACACCCCTTAAGACATTAACAAAGTTCAAGTCAATATCATAAGTGGTTACTGAGATATGTACATTATAGATTCTAGCAGGCAAAACTTTAACCAAATTTTCAAAGTCAAACAAGGGCCATAATTTGTACTAAATTTAAACAAGAGTTATCTGACTTGACTGTGTGACACCCCTTAAGACAGTAACAAAGTTCAAGTCAATATCATAAGTGGTTACTGAGATATGTGCATGATAGTACCTAGCAGGCAAAACTTTAACCAAATTTAGTACCTAGCAGGCAAAACTTTAACCAAATTTTCAAAGTCAAACAAGGGCCATAATTTGTACTAAATTTATACAAGAGTTATCTGACTTGACTGTGTGACACCCCTAGAGACATTAACGAAGTTTCAAGTCAATATCATACGTGGTTACTGAAATATATGCATGATAGTACCTAGCAGGCAAAACTTTAACCAAAGAAGCAACGCCGACGCACAAGTGACTGTAATAGCTCTCCATATTCTCCGAAAAGTCGAGCTAAAAATCTAAGCTCTAGGCCTTGCGGTTTCAGAGATGAAGATTTTTAAAGTTTTCCTCCTACATAAGCCTTGGTAAAATAAGTCATTCCCAGGCGGGGTCAATTTTGACCTGGGGGTCATGATTTGAACAATCTTGATAAGGGTTCACTAGGCAATGTCATATGCTAAATATCTAGCTCTGTGCCTTGTTGTTTCAGAGAAGAAGTTTTTCCTATATAAGCCTATGTAAAAACAAGTGACCCTCCCCCCAGGGGAAGTCAATTGACCTGGGGTCATAATTTGAACAATCTTGGTAGAGGTCCACTAGGCCATGCCATATCCCATATATCTGAGCTCTATGCCTTCTGGTTCTTGAGGAGAAGATTTTTAAAGTTGCTCAATTTTGTTGCCATGGCAACCACAGTTCTGCATGGAATGGAATTATTTGAACACCTATCAGAGGGCTTCATGCAAGAAACATCGTTGCCAAGTTTCATCAACATTGGCTTAGTGGTTTTTATAGGAGATGTTGTTTGAAGTAAAATGTGGACGGACGACGTATGGCGGACAGTGAGCAGTCCTAATAGCTCACCTGGCACAAAGGACTCTAGACTAAGTCTTACTTTACAAGTCATAATTTATTATGAAAGTATCTTTACTTGACATAATTATTCAATGTTTCAAAAGATAAATTTAGCAAAACCTGTATCAATATGCTTCAGGATGCAAAATCATTTTAAAATCTATATATAAATATAGACATAAAGTAGGCATGACAATGTACAAAATACTTTCCTGACATTTTTGACATCCCATTTTTGAAAGTGCACTTGATATCTTTTATTTCAGTGATTGTAGATCTACCTTTTGAAATAAGGAATATAACTTCTTCAAATTTTATATTTAAAAACTAAAGCAATATCATTACTTAACACAATAAATTTCATCCTCAGTAAAAATCTGTCACGTTTCTCATATCAAGAATCAGATAGGTAACAGGATTCCAACTGCTCAGTCAGTGAAACGTTTAATGGTTTCAAGTAAGTAACCTAAAACACAGCACCAAGATATATTTACCTTGCTCCCGGTTCATAAGCAGTGATACTACTATTCCTGCTTTTGATGTGGCGGCCAAGTATGTGTATAGGTGCTAACGACACAATCAGCATAAGTACTAGTCTGGTTCCATGTGGTATTTCCATGCTGTACATTACGTCCCGTATTATATTGGTAGAGGCAGGTAACACAAGACAACAGTTATACCAAGACTAATATCATCTGAAACAAGTAAAATAAATTTGATATTAAGTTACTTATGACTAACATCTGCATTGGCCTTGTGCACATTACTCACAACGTGCATGTGTGTAACAAAATTTATGCAGCCATCTGTATGGAACGCCATAGCTGCCTTCTATACACACTTCTTAAATGGTGATGTCCTTTTGATATATGGTGATGTCGTTTAAATAGATGGTGCTGAGTTTTTGATAGATGGTGCTGTGGTTTTGATATATGATGCTGTGGTTTTGATAGATGGTGATGTCGTTTTGATAGATGGTGCTGTCGTTTTGATAGATGGTGCTGTGGTTTTTGTAGATGGTGATGTCGTTTGGATATATGGTAATGTCGTTTGGATATATGGTGATGTCATTTTGATAGATGGTGATGTCGTTTTAAAGGTGGTGACGTCGTTTTGATAGATGGTGCTGTGGTTTTGATAAATCAAAACCACAGCACCATCTATCAAAACGACATCACCATCTATCAAAACCACAGCACCATCTATCAAAACAACATCACCATCTGTCAAAACCACAGCACCATTTATGAAACCACAGCACCATCTATCGAAATGTCCACCATCGATCAAAACCACAACACCATTTATCAAAACGATGTCACCACCTTTAAAACGACATCACCATCTATCAAAACGACATCACCATATATCCAAACGACATCACCATATATCCAAATGACATCACCATCTACAAAAACCACAGCATCAACTATCAAAACCACAGCACCATCTATCAAAATGACAGCACCATCTATCAAAACAACATCACCATCTATCAAAACCACAGCATCATCTATCAAAACCACAGCACAATCTATCAAAACCACAGCACCATCTATCAAAACGACATCACCATATATCAAAAGGACATCACCATTTAAGAAGTGTGTATAGAAGGCAGCTATGGCGTTCCATACATGTGCATTTTGCAAGAGAGCAAAGTGGCTCATCTGAGCAAGTTGTATTTCATGTGGTCAGCACTAAGTCTAAGTTATGTTACCATGTAAGTACTGTAGTACTCTATAGTATTATGTAGTAACTGTAGTGAAATCCTTTCCCGTTTTTTAAAATGGTATAATGCAGGGATGCTATCTGTAGAGCATGGTTGATGACATATACCATCCATTGGTTCATGAGAAGAAGCCATTTTATGGTTTTTCAACTTTCCATCTCATGGTTTTTAAAAGGGGACTTTTCAAGGATGCTACAGAGCAAGTTTGGTGACATTAATGTTCTATGAGCAGAAGCCATTTAGAGGTTTTGTTTTGTCCCCTTCAACCCCCCCCCCTTAAGTGCATTGGGCTGGAACCATTTTCTGTTGGTTTTTTGGGGGGATGGGGGGTGGGGGGGTTGAAGGGGACAATGCAAAAGCAAAGATAAGCAAAGATGCTACAGAGCAAGTTTGGTGATATTCCATCGATTGTTTGTTGAAAATACAATACAATACAATACAAAATTTATTTCTTGTCGGTATGGCCATACAAATAACATTAGCTATGAATAGCTATTGACCGACTAGAAGACCTGTTACAAGTCAATCTATCTTTGTTCTTTTTTTATCCATTGAATTATTTATTTAGGATGTCCTGCAAAGTTGTCCACAGAAGCTGCTGAAATTTAGCAAGTGCTTAATCAGCAAGGCTATCATAGAAAACAGTGAATATCTCATAAAACTGGAGAACCTGTATCTTAGGGAGTCATTTCAAACGCAATTCTGAGACAAAAGTAGATTTGGTTTCACAAAATGATCTGTGTACAGGTTATGAGACTTTTTAAAAATCACATCTGGAAATATGATACTGCATGAACCAATCTTAAGGTGATTTTAGCAACCCCTCACATACATTGTTATTATAATTCCGTGCTATTATATCAACCTTCTGATGAAAAATTCTAGCGAAAATAGAAAATTAAGGCAACTTTGTAGGACGTAGATCTATGGAACAGTTTTGATGCAAAAATTACATTGAGCCTTCTGACATCCCATCTTGCATTGTTACGTGTGTACTTGTCCATCTGATATTACATGTTTCTTTTTGATATGTTCTATGCTTAAAACTTGAGAAATGATTACACCTTTCTGAGAGATGAATTGTTGTATTCTACATTATTTCATGTATCAGTGTTCTGTATTTGCTATTAAACTTATATTTAAAGATGATTGAGTAAACGGTCGAAATTAAGTTGAACAACCTGACTGCATTGTTTGACTGTCATTCATACCCTCATCATAACATTCTATAAATGATATTGGATCGAAATGCAATAACTGCGTTTGTCATACTTAAAATGTATGATTTTAACGTCTTTTAACATATTAGCCAACTGCTAATATAGACCAATATATCTACGTTATACTGAAATAGGCATAATATATCTAAGCTAAACAACGCATGTCAGTTGGACGAACAATGCATGTCATAATGCACTACTGAAACATGCACTCGCATTATTACACCAGATGGCGCGCTTGCATAATCATCGAGAGTTTACGGCACCTACGTAATAATCCGTACTTTTAGGAGAATTATGTCTTGGGGAGATATATTGTTTTTGCCATGTCTGTCTGTCCGTCCGTCCGTCTGCACGCATGATGGGTACCTTGGGTTGTAGGAGGAGTGACCTAAGACAATACAAATATATTGTCTTCATTCCGTCTTTTGTCCCTTAGGTGGTCATTCTTTTGTTACTTAAGTGGTCACTCTATTGTTCGAGAACGATGGAAATACCACCTAATAACACCTTCGTATGGGTGTCCATCTGTCCGTCTGTCTGTCCGGCAAAATAGTGTCCGCTCCATATCTCCTAAACTCCTCGAAGGATTTTCATGAAACTTGGGTCAGATGTTGACCTCAACTAGACGATGTGCAGAACCCATGACACCTGCTCAAGGTAACAGTTCAAGGTCAAAGGTTTGAGCCTTGTATTTCTGTCCGCTCTGTATCTCCTTAACCCCTCGAAGGTTTTTTATTAAACTTGAGTTAGATGTTAACATCAACTACACAATGTGCAGAACCCATGAACTAACTGCGCCGGCTCAAGGTCAAGGTCACAGAGATCAAAGGTCATATGACTATATTTCGTGTCCACTCCATATCTCTTGAATCCCTTGTAGGATTTAAGAATAACTCAACACAAATCGTCACCATACTGACACGTTGGCAAAGCGCATGTAACAAACATATTAGTTCAAGGTCAAGGTCACTGTTACTAAAAATAGAAAAATTGTTTCTGCTTAATAACTCCAGTTAGGAGTCACCAATTGCAATGAAACTTGGTCTGTGTGTAGCTTACATGGTGGTTGTTACATGCGCTCTGCACATCATGTCAGTCTGGTGAAGATTTGTGTGGAGTTATTCTTAAATCCTATAAAATGTTCAAGAGATATGGAGTGGACACTGAATATAGTCACATGACCTTTGATCTCGAACTGTGACCTTGACTTTGAGCCGGCACATTTTGTAAACAAGCTCTGCACATCGCATAATTGAGGTAAACATCTGACCCAAGTTTCATGAAAATCCTTCGAGGGGTTTAGGAGATATGGAGCGGACACTATCTTGCCGGACAGTCGGACGGACATACTCACATTTTGATACTTATGTGGCTAGCTTTTGTTCTCCCCATTGTTCTTTTAGCCACTTAACAGAAAATAGCCACATAACAGCATTACGGAATGAATGACATCAAAGTAAATGTACTGTTAACTATTGTCTATATAGCCACCTAAGTGCCAGAATGTGAGCACGAACGGACGGACAGACAGACATGGCAAAAACAATATATCTCCCATAGACATTATTCTCCTTAAAGAACGGAATATTACGTAGGTGCCAAAAATTGTCGATGATTATGCAAGCGCGCCATCTGGTGTAATAATGCGAGTGCATGTTTCAATAGTGCGTTATGACATGCATTGTTCGTTCCACTGACATGCGTTGTTTAGCTTAGATCTATTATGCCTATTTCAGTATAACGTAGATATATTGGTCTATATTAGCAGTTGGCTTATATGTTAAAAGACGTTAAAATCATACATTTCAAGTATGACAAACGCAGTTATTGCATTTCGATCCAATATCATTAATAGAATGTTATGATGAGAGTATGAATGACAGTCAAATGACGCAGTCAGGTTGTTCAACTTTATTTCGACCGTTTACTCAATCATCTTTAAATATAAGTTCAGTTTAATAGCAAATACAGAACACTGATACATGAAATAATGTAGAATACAACAATTCATCTCTCAGAAAGGTGTAATCATTTCTCCACTTTTAATCATAGAACATATCAAAAAGAAACATGTAATATCAGATGGACAAGTACACACGTAACAATGCAAGATGGGATGTCAGAAGGCTCAATGTAATTTTTGCATCAAAACTGTTCCATATAGATCAAAGCCATTTGCCACCAATTGGAGCGAGCACAGACAGGCAGACACACTAAATCTACTGGCTAGAGTCCTAAAACCCGACACTTTTCAAACATGTTTTTCGATAACTCTGACATTTTTTGTATCTAGCAATCAAAATTTTACCAGTAGAAAGTTAGGTTCTTCTCTGAAACGAAAAGCTAACTTGTTATCCCATCAAATAAAATCAATCACATTTTTGAGGCCCAGCGGTGGGGTTACCAAATTGCAATATTTTATTGACCAACTGTACCATGTTTCCGGACAGATAGTTTAAATAGATTTGTTTAATTGTGATGTTAGCTTTTAAATTATGTTAACTGTATCAATCATTTGACACATTAATGATTGATCAAGATGAAAGGTTAACTTGTGAAATTTTATTTGCTGGGCCTCAGAAATATTGCACTTGCACAATCTGTCACTTTCAACTTTTCCCCCGACAATGTAAGCATGCTTTCAGTGACTGACAAAATAAATAGTGAGATTTCTGGTCAAATAATTACATTAAACTGTTGTTGTTGCACTTTGTGAATGGAAATCAAGTGTCTGTTTGATCAACACCATACAGTATGATTGTAAAAATTAAAAAAATATTCACACGTTTAAACAAGTCCGGTTTGATGGTCGTCCGGGTTTGGTGGCCCCCAACCAGTACTGTAAATTATAAAAGACGGATAAAATCAATACATACTGTAGTGATTAAAACACAAAACATTTTTGCGTTTCGCATAAATCTCTAAAACCGAAAGTGTGCGTTTCCAATTTCTAAAAATATATCTAATCTGGTTTAATCTAAAAATAGACATGGTTCCCTAGCTAAGCTTGGTTCAAAATTGGATAATTGAGAAGAGCCAGAAGCCACACGGACAGGAAATCCCGCACAATTTCCCGTAAAGCTATATTTAGCAGATGACGTATGGGAAATCGAAGCTTTCCAGAAGTTCTAATCGAGAAAGCTTGCCACACAAAGTAAACGTAAAAACGCCGCTGATATGTCAGGAAATATACCAGGAACAAACACCGGTGGTATGTTGCTGTTTCTTTTTACTGGTTATCACCTTGTCAAAGCGTTTAAAATGATCATTGATATTATTGTCGGCCATTTTTATTTTCCTCCATTTTACACCATCACAATATCTTGTTTGTTTAGACATGAAAATGCGATGTGAACTACCTCTTTGAATATGATTGAATCGTTTTCAGACGTCAAACAGCTTCCGCTTAAGCTATCAAACTGCCAGTTGTTTAAAATATACACTGCCATGTACCATGGCTGATTTTTTCCCACTTTCGTCCCATCGTGCCCGCCAACCAAAACTACTTATCAGCTTATAATTTGCAATTTCCTTGTTGTTCTGTTGTTTTGACTTGGGCGACGTGAGGTGTCATAATAAATAGTATTTAACCGTAACCCACTACAATTTGATAGGATACTTATCAGCATAATCAGGTTGTAGTCAAAGTAATTTGACATTCAGATTGTTTATTGAAATCTATGCCCAGTGGATCATTTACCTGTGTATACAATATATATTTTGTATATTCATTTGTGACACTGTTTTCCTATAAAGTAGTTACCAAAATTGTGTCCATTATTTTCGCAAATTATGTATATTAAACACTTAAATCTTCCTTAGGTTACTATCTAAACTTTCATAAAAATTATTTAACTTTACAGCTTATTCATGTTAATTTAAACATAAAATAATTATATTGACCATTTAATATTTTGTTTAGAATAATGTTTTTCATTTAATTAAAATGAATTATACTGTGGTCAGTTCAAAACTATAGGTCTAGAAGACTAAGGTCTAACTGTCAGGAGGTACATTGATTTTGCTATCAAAATAATTGGACCTCTTTGCAGAGGTGTTATTCACACCTAAGCTGCCCTGGTAGCAATTAACCGGTCACACTTCACACTTGTGTAATTCCAGTAAGACAATGTCAACAGTATGTATACAGTTTAAGTAACATCATCAAGAAACAGCACTCAGTTCAAAGAGTGTTTTGTATCAATTGACCAGTACTGACCAAACACCCCATATTTACCTCACTACAGAGGTATGGAACAGAAGCATTAACAGAGCAATACCTTTAATTTATTTATTTGAATTCTATATTTTATTTACTTGACTTCTAAATTGGATTCAAGAAATATTCAATTGACCACCAAGAATGACCTATCTACTAGTATTGGCCACAATAGACCTAACAGCCAATATTAACTTACATTGAATGGCCATTTTGGAGGTATTGACCAGTGGATTTAGCTGACTGTCGTCTTTATCATCAATTTGAAGTATTAGCTCATTTTTTTAGTATTGACCGGGGCGGTTTTAATCGGTTTAACCGGGGTAAGTTTCGACCGCCCAGGACTTATAGAAGAATCAAAGAAAACAGCATGTGCCAATAGACTATTGATAGAGGGATTTGTTTTCCAGTTTTGGAATATTTATGAATATATTTCTGCAATGATACTTTTTCTGGAATAATTTATTTTTTGTCTACTGACAATATGTATTATTAAATTTATTCTTCATAAAATTTGAATATTAACATGTCTACATTTAGACAGTTTTAAAAATACCATATACTTTGTAATACTAATTCAAAATATTCTGTACTTGTGAGTACTTTAAGTAGTACTCAGTACTTACTTGAGTACACACACAAAAGTGAGTACTCAGTACTTACTCGATACTCGACCCAAACTGCCAGTAGGCTGAGATCATCTCCCAGTTTTAAGCATTGGTCAAAGAAGGATATTTCAGAAACGTTTTTCAGTGTTTCCCACCTATCTGAGATGAACTGGTTAGAAACACAGAGGTAGTCTCGCGTGTATGGGTGCTATACGTCGGGCACGTAGAAAAGAACCAAGGGGTCTATTCGTAAAAGAGCTAGGGTCTGGTACCCGGATTCCCTTGTTTCTGCTTCTGTCTCTGAAATAAAGGACCACAATGGAAATAAGAGCTTGCTCTTTATTGTGTTATCCTTGGTACTTGGTACTGAAATAAATACATACAAGTAGACTGTTTCAGGGAGAGTAGCTCACACAACCTCCAGTGAATTCAGGCCTGTTGCAGACAAACTTGGAATTTGGGACCAATTGGAGGTCTATTGGTCATCAAAAGATGTATGGTATTTTATAGGGAGCTACAGAGATAATGGCTTCAACAGCATGTTTCAGACTGCTTCTGAAATATTTCTCCGTAGAGATGACATCCTGATAGTTCTTCCCACCATACACAGTGGTAACTTGAAGCTTAAGTATTTTCAGGCTGAACTTGAATCGGTACAGACATTACAACAGTGTATAACACTTTTGTATGTGAAAGTCACAGGTCCATATTCATTATTGGTTGGCTGGTAGTGGTAACAGACAGTCCAGAAGCTATCTTGAATTTTACCCTCACATACAAAGTCTGAACTCATACCTGAAAGTCTGTTTATAAAGCCCAGACACCATTCTCGACAACACTGAATGGCTATCAAATTCTGTAAATGTACCTCATGGCAGTCATGTGGAATGTTACAAAAATAAACTTGCAGACAAGGCAGTGTCACTCATGTTATTGGATCTTGTTGGCATAGTATGCAGTGCTGTGCCTCGCACTATTCAAAAGCAGTTGGCCTGTTTATCTCCCAAGTGACCAGTACATAGAACATGTTATGCTCAGGTATCAAACCTTGGTTGCGAACACCATATTGGTGACCTTGACTGCAGTCAGTGGTAACTGCTCCAGCGAATCAACAACATGGAAAAGAGTCTACCAGGAAAGAAGGTTGAGAATTACATAAAAGACACAAGCAACATGAAGAGAGTACTATCAAAGAAATAGACACTCAAATGAACAAGCCTGTTAAAAAACACAGAAATATTGATGACAATGATGTTGTCCTCGAGGATGACTACAAAATGGATTCGGGACTAGCCAATCGGAATTGATGAGTTAAAGTACAATGAGTATGTTGCTGTTGCATATCAAGATGCCTGGTGTCTTGGTTGTGTTATTAAATATGTAGACAGTAATAAGTCTGTTGTAAACTTTATGGTACCATGCAGAAAAGCTCGAACATTCATGTGGCCTACCAGAAAAGATACCCAGACTGTTGAGAAACAATATGTGCTAAAACGTTTTTTAACAGGTTCAAAGAAATCTATGAACTAGAGTTGCTCACTAGAAAACTGGCAATATTTTAATGATAAAAAGGGCCACGAAAGTTTTGGAGATTGATACAGAACGGCATCTTTGTACCTTGTCATCTTTGGGGAACAAGTTTCGGTAATGCCCTGTAGTATTTTGCATGAATGTTAAAATACTTTAGGTGTTTACATTATTTCATCAACGAATGTTGTATTTTACTGCAATATTAAAGAAAATTCAGATAAACATTAATAAGTATATAATAAAATTCCTTATAACTGCTTGTTACTGATGACAGAGTGTTTGCTGATAAATAGTTGTAAAAGTGACTACTTAAAATAGCTTCAGTACAGTACAATAGGGTTTTCAACATAGTAATGCGTTCCAGAATGCTGGACTTGCTCGAGGCGTGTATCTGATCATACATGTACAGAGAATGAGTATGATCCGACTGCCATGAAAGCCGATCCGGCTTCTGGATCACATTTCTATGATAATGACTCATATATCATATACCTTTTGGTACTTGTCCACACTAATACTCTTAACTTTAAATGATATTTAAGAATAAAATAGAAAATAATCTCTAATTAGCTTGAAATATGTGTTTTATTCGAGGTCAAGGAAACTCTAATAAGTGCAAAATAGGTTTTGAATGCAACATCATTTATTTGACACCATTGCATAAACACAATCCTATTATAAGCAACATTATTAAGGTCAATCGTCATGGAAATGCAAGAATTTTCTATGGAACATTGAAACACTTTGACAAAACAATTGCTAAATTTGGTAGTGTGGTGATACTGAATCATATATCTTCATGAGCTTGAACCATAATGACAGATTTGTTTGCGTTTTTTTTGCGCAAAATACATGATTTATGTATCAAAGTTAGGTATATAATATATCATGTTGCGGTCTTCGTGTTTTCGCCTTCCTAGACATTTGATCATTACTTACTGTGACCTAATACGTTTATTTTACCATTAGCTCCACTCTTTTAGCAACGAAATGGGTAAGAATATTGTTAATTCCTGTATTTGTCTATAGGACTCGATGTGCAGCTATTTCTTGTTTCAAGAGAAATCACACCCCAAAACCTAAGATTTCGCAGTACTGTTAAAACATACACATGGACGAACACAATGCAAAATATTCTTTACTATACACAACTAGATGGGTGTTCAGTAGAGCACTTGTGTCGCCCTCTTACGCTTTGTCAGAATAACCAATAATTTTGTGACAAAATCTAAGTACAAAAAGGGGCATAACTCTGTCAAATATGACCATGACCAACACAATTTGGCGGCATCACGACCCTTATGTCATAAGCAATGCAATTTGAAAGTTAGATGAAGAAATCTCAAGAAATGGCAAAGTTATAGTCAACATTAAGTTTTCGTGACAAAATCTAAGTACAAAAAGGGGCATAACTCTGTCAAATATGACCTTGATCTACAAAATTTGGCAGCATTATGACCCTTTTGTCATAAGCAATACAATTGTAAAGTTTGATGAAGAAATCTTAAGAAATGGCAAAGTTACAGCCAACGTTAAGTTTGTGTGACGGACGCACGTACCGACGGACAAAGCGATCCCAATGTATCGCCTTTTCTCCGAAAGGGCGACACAAAAATTAACTCCATAGGGAGAATAATTATGAAACAATTCAAAAGTTCACTCTTAATCAAATATTTCGGCCTACTGGCCTTCTTCAAACGTTTTACATATTTCACATATATATGTGAAAATGTAAAACGTTTTGTGTATTTCATATGTGAAATATGTAAAACGTTTTGTGTATTTCATCTACTGAAGAAGGCCAGTAGGCTAAAATATTTAGTAAAGAGTGAACTTTTGAATTGTATTCTTTATTGCTTAGAATATAATACATTACATTCTAGAGTTACAAAAGTCCCACTTTCAATGTTATAAAATTGGTTGATAATAAGTGTGAAGATGTAGGGTTAACGCACGTTTTTTCGTGTTATAACATCTGCAGAATCCTGAGGGATGGTTGTTGCCCGAGCCCGTTAGGGCGAGGGCACCAACATATCCCGAGGGTTTCTGCAGGTGTTATAATACGAAAAAACGTTCGTTAGCGCTATTCTAGCATAAATAGCAAAAAAATCATAAAAATAACAATGAAACGCTCTTACTGGTACAACGTTCAATAATGCGCGGGACAACGTCCGTGTTGTTTACGTCATATTTATGTCGTCACCAGCGGTTTTTAAGCCCGGCACTGTTGACGCCGTACATGATGTAAGACTATGGAGACAGGTCAATTGTTTACAATGGCCCTGTACTGCGCATAAATGAAAACGGGTTATAACGGCGCGTGAATCTCCCCGTTAACACACGTTTTTTCTCCTGTTAAAACACCGGCAAAATGGGCAAAAACAGCACATTTTATGCTAGAATTACCATTGATGTTATAGTTGTGATTTGCCACAATTTTGGCTGGCATGTTTTATGATGCTTTTGCATATTTGATTTCATTAAAGTCAGAGGTAAAATAAGGTCACAGAAAAATTTGACCCAGTAAAGTTTCATCCAAAAAGTTGTGTCTATTGTTTTTAGCTTGACTATTCGAAGAATAAGAAGGCTATAGCACTCGCCCCGGCGTCGGTGTCTGCGTTGGTTAAAGTTTTTTATAAAGTCAAATATCTTGAATATTATCAAAGGTATTGACTTGAAACTCAAAATATATCTTTACCATGAGGAAACAATCCCTTTAACTCTGTTTAAATCTGTTTTTGACAGATAATATGCCCCTTTTTTAACTTAGATCTTTTGGTTAAAGATTTTTATAAAGTTAAATATCTTGAATTCTGTCAAAGGTATTGACTTGAAACTCAAATATATCTTTACCATCAACATCTAAACCTAGGGAAACAATCCCCATAACTCTGTTTTGATTTTTGACAGATTTATGTCCCTTTTCAACTTAGAATTTTAGTTAAAGATTTTTTTAAAGTCTAATATCTTGAATACTATCGAACATATTGACTTGAAATGTATTTTTACTATCAATATCTTCACCACTGTTTTTTGTTGTTTTTTTTCTGACATATTTATGCCCCTTTATAACTTAGAATTTTTTCACAGTTTTTACCAGACTGAAATACTCAAAATGGCTTATTTTTGAAATGTCATAAAATAGTTATACAGCACGCAGCAGTTATGTTTTTTTAATTTTATGCATATCAATTTTAAAATGTTACAAAGTTATTCATGATCAAATATACAAGGTCATGTATTTCTTTGAAGTTATCCCCCCCTTCCCCCCCCAGTTGGCTTAATTACAGAATCCAGGGTAAGGATTTGAACGTAATGTACATGTACATAGTTCTTTGAACAAGTTTCATATCTTTGACCTTAATTCTTATAGACAATTACACAATACACCAGTCCTGTTCTTGGACAAAAAACCCATTTTTCTGACAAGCTTTCGAATAGTCGAGCGTGCTGTCATGAGACAGCTCTTGTTCATAAGGGCAATTATGTATTCTTGCAGCATTTTAAATTCTGTAAAACCAAATGTAATAGACTAAGTTATGCAAGTCACAGAGCTTACTGGAGGATTTTACAATTACATTTCCAGATGAGGTACGCTTGTCGTCCAAGGACCTTGAGTATTTACTACAGGCCGGTAATCTCAACTTCGAAGGAATTGACCTTCTTCAGATGGATCCAAATGTTGCCCACCAAATACTTCAGTTCAAACAATCACAATCTGGTATGTGTGAGTTTACAGTTAAAAGATTCTGTAGTGCAAATATTAACAAAGAAAGAATGAAGTTTGTTACTATTTTTACTTGTTTTAATACCTTTGATGGTGTATTAACAAAATTAAGATGCACTTAAACTAAAGGATTTGCAGATTGCTCGGTTGTCACTTTGAGATAACAAATTTCTTGTAGCAGTTACCGGTACTTGACAATAAATTCATTTTCAAGTCTTGTTGAAAGTTAACAAAACAAAACCTTAAATGGTACAAAGAATGTTAAAATGTGTAATTTGTTTGTTAAGGGCAGGTCAGGTGTGATTAGACTACTTGTACCTAAAGTTTCTAAAGACTTTGGGTATGGTACAGCAGATCAGTTTACATGGATTTTTTATATTCCAAATTAACAGCTGATCCAAATTTGAATACCACAGCAGCTCCAAATGAAAACAACACACGTCCCAGCAAGCCAAAGCCGGGCCACAGCATGACTAGGCAACCATCACGTGGTACCCAGGTTCAGGGACCAAACGTTCAGATTGTAGAACAGCCTCGTGCTAGGGGGCTGAGATTCCGTTATGAGTGTGAAGGAAGGTCTGCTGGCAGCATACCAGGGGAAAGCAGTACACCAGAAAGAAAAACTTTCCCATCTATTAAAGTGAGTGGCATTAGCAGGCAGGTTGTATCACGTGACTTGTTTTTAACTTATAGCAACATATTTAAATAATGTAGAAGGTAAAAAAAGTTTCAATCTTATAAATGGAGCAGAAACAGCATTTTGAAAAGGTAACAGATTTAATGTATGTTGAGACTTGC